>ALYI01003390.1:0-93729 GCA_001969225.1 Ceriporiopsis andreanae CBS 279.92
TACGAAGACTTCCTACCAAACAAAGACGACCCTGAGCCTCCTTTGCTGCACTTCGGCTGGCCGGTTTCGATGCCGATTCTTCTCCAATACGCGCAAAAACACAACCTCGTATATGAACTAACCGACGACGAAGCATTGATTCTGGGCAAAAACAAGGTAGAATACGCCACTCTATCTGACGACTGGAACAAGGAGAACGATCGGGAGCTCGACGGCATCGTGATGGGGCATCTCCTATCTCTCGTCGCCCTCGACATTCAGAGGAGATTCGGCGTCCTGTTGGAGGTTGGCCGACCCTTCTGCCCACCCAAGAAGTACTTCGCTATGTTCGCGCTGTACTCAAACTACAACATCGACAAACGCACCGCGCTCATGGAGTATACGACGGGATTCACGAAGGTCCTCGAATTCGTTGATGAGTTGATGAAGGAAATGGGGGGCGAAACGAAGTTGATGTGGTGGTATTCCTGGCAGAACGCTTGGGTGAGCAGACTGAGACTTGCGTCTTAACATACTCGCTGATAACTTTGCGTTGTGTCTTCTCCAGAGCATCCTTCGAATGGATGTATAAGAATCCCTGTGCCAGAAGATACGGCTCTCTTTGCGATGCACTGTTGTATTTGCTTCCTCCAATTGGACCGAACTTCTCCTTTTGTCATGCCCATCACCTCGTGCGCGACTACCTCACCTCCCTTGTACTACATTCGATTTGGAAATCATCTTTTTCCTCTCATATGTGAGGATCGGCAGTGGATCGTCCGACGCCACCACCGCCCGCGTCGCAACTTGCAATCCTCTGCACGGCAGCTTCTACGAGACTCGGGACGGTAGCCCTATATAAACCTAGAGACGTGGTCATGTCGATAAGCCGTAGCATCGGTTATATCGCCGCATCTCAAGAGCTTTTGACCGCCAGGTCGTTGACTGCACCGTCCGACTCTGTCTCAGATCCCTACTTCAGTCCGAGCTGTGTTTCTTATGCAGCGTCACTGTTGTATCCATCTTGGAGACCAGGCGCGATGGAGACTACAAGTTCTCGACGGACGATCTCACCTTGTAATGTCATATCGGGAATAAGGGCGAATAAGATACACATCAACGACTACTAATATAGTAGAAAACAGTGTCCATCGTCACTGGAAGTACAGATGCTGTACTTCGCCCTGAGAAAACGGTAGATTGCAGGCTGGGCATTTGCGCTGTCGACTCGCTATCCGCTCGTTCACGCAATTCCTGCAGAAAGCTAGAAAATCCTGAGTACGTGGAAGGATAAATCGTGTGGGCTTGGACTCACAGTGCATGCACTTTGTGATGACCGTATTGCGCATGTTCATCTTGCACGTGGAGCATTTGAGGATGTCCTGAGCAACCGAATCAACACTGAAGAATGCCAGGATAGTCTGTGCGCATACCATGCACTTATCGACCTCACTCTGCAGGTTGGCTTCTCGCGAATTCGGATGTGCGGAATGGTTATGCGCCATGGTCTTCATCTTCGCGGCATGCTTCTCCGCTTCTTTCTTACTCTTGAGTGCACTCTCTTCGAGTTTTCTTAGCTCTTCCCGCTGCCGGGCAAGTTCAGCTTCCTGTTTCCGCAGGGCTGCCAGTGTCTTTATTCAGATGGTCAATGGAGAGACAAGGCACGATGATGACAGGAAGACTTACTTCGGTTGTACGGTCGCGCTCGCCATTCGCGCGTGCCTGCCACTCTGCGAGTGCTTTGTCGAGCCTTCGGACGTGGTCCTCCTGTTGCTCCAAGCTAACCTTCCAGAAATGGATCTCCTTGTCATAATCTCCCTGTCAAAAAAACGCATCAATACGGCCGTAATCTGAGTGCATCGTATAGGATCATACGTACAACACGAGCAAGGAGAGTCTTCTCCGTTGTCAAGAGCTTCTCAACAGCTTGCGATTGCTTTTCGAGCGCCCGAGACATCGTCTTGCGCTCGATATCCGCTGCCTCCTTGTCGCGCATAGCCGCCCAGTATTTATTATCCGCTTTCGATTTCTACACTGGATGTCAGCAACGGATAGGGTATATCAAACAAACCGATACTTACTTCAGCATTAATTTTGATGACGCGTTCTTCCGCCTGAGCGAGATCGAACACTTTGCTTTTCACTTGCTTGTCGAGCGCTTCCCAGGCGACCGAAAGTCTGTCGATCTCAGTATATAGTGAGGCTTCAGACTATAAAGGTTTTAGCAAGCGGCCAAAATAAGATCTTGCTAGACAAAATTACCTGCTCATGTTGCTTCTCAAGAAGTTGCAACCGCTGGACCTCTTTCTCTTTCTGCTGCAGCTGGTGCGACAGCGCCTGTACGTCGGGGGGTAGTGACGATAAAGCTTTGCCAAAAATTGACTTGTATTCGTCGAGCTTCTTAGTGGCTGCTGCAAGTTGTCCCTTCGCCTCGATCTCGCTGATAGGAAAGTCGCGCATTCCTCGTATCTTCTCTTCCGCCGAACTGAAAATGCATGAAATAAGGTTAGGAGTAAAGAAGCCTATCGCACGAATACGAACCGTAGCTTGTCCCGGAGAGTATTGATGTACGAGAGATCTTCCCCAGTAGACTTGAAGAAAAATTCCATGAGATCCCCGTCGGAAGCGGATGCCGCGATGCGAGTCTTCAGGCGAGTTACTTCAGTGGTAAGGACCTGGATTCGCTCCTGTGCGCGATACCCTTCAGTAAGCCAGTCATATTGAGATGAATGCCACTACGCACAGAGCGAGATTCCAACAGCGCTTTGCACTCGTTAAACGAATTGGTCTTTATCATGTCTTTTGATTTGCGCTCGTGTATCTCAGCCGCCAGCTGCTCACGTTGCTCTCGCAACCGCACATTGTCGTTGTCACGCTTGATGATCTGGCTGCGCATGTCCTGAAGGCCCTTCTCAAGTTCGGCCTACGCTGACATATTGAGTAAGACACTGGAGCAAAGACTATGTCACCCACAGCGGCTCTCGAATCTTGCTCTTGACGAGTGACCTGCAGCAGGTCGACTTGCTGCTTCAGCCTCCGCGCATCGGTTAGATACTCTAAGGACTGCAGTTCGAGTTTAGAGGCGTGTTTCAGGAGTGCCTTATACCAAAGGGAGTCCTGCACTACGGCCTCGGTTGGGTACGAGGCCTTTCCCGGAATGGTTAGCCCAACTCAGAAGCGAGATTCTCGATCACGTACAGTCATCTTCAAACTCAACAGGTCTTCCCTGAGCAGCTTATTCTCTGCCAGCAGCTCGGTGATCTTGGCCTCTCGTTTCTCGGCGATGGCTTGCCACTCATCGTTGTCCTGAGATTCAGCATTGACCCCATTCACTGGTAGTGGCGGCTAAGAGTGAATTAGAGGTGACAATACAAGGATTAGAATAGGCCAGAACTCCCACCAATTGACCGAACCACTCACTGTTGGAGAGGACGGCGTTTCTTGGGGTGATTCGTCCCTCACTTCTGCCTTCGCCGCGGGTTTGTGGGGGTTCATAGCTGCAACGGTCTTACTCTGCAGACGGTCTACGCGTTTCTCCGCTGCTACAAGACGTTCATGATACTTCTCTTTCTGCGATTCTGTATCATGGAGCTTCGCGTGTAGGAGAGAGACCTCTGAGCGAAGTGAAGCACACTTGACAGAATGCAGTTTAGCAACCCTGAACACAACGTCTGACATGAGTACGACGCACCTCCGTCTGGGCTTCTTGACATTTCTTGAAGGTATCTTCCTGGGGTATTTTTGACCCTCCCTGTCTACTTAACTCGACGAAGGCGACCACCAAGCGCTCGGTGGCCTGCATCTTGCGACGCAGCTCCTCGACGTACAGTGAATCAGAGTCTTCAGATACATGCGACGTGAGATCGTAGATGTCTGGTAAAGAGGCGACATTAGTCACCAATTACTCAGAGTCCTGAAGGGGACCGACCGCGTGCGCTAACGTCGATAGCGGCCAATTCGTCTGGTTTGACCAGCGAACGGATTGCTGTGAGTAGCTGGGAAAGGTTCAGCATGACGACGTATAGAAAGAAGAATGGGATTCAGCACACCTGTGTCCAGCATGCCTCGAGAGCAGCCAAGCCAGCCTCGCACGTATTGCGCCTCTGTTCCAACTCTGCGATTCTCGACTCCTTCCTCTCATTCTCTCGGGAGTAATGTCTCATCCTCCGATAGATAGCATCTTTCCTGAACGTCTGTGAGGTAGATTCAGCCAGGCAGTATAGATGAAGATTGCTTATTCTTTCACCTCGAGGTTGTCATCGTCTTTCGGTTCATCGGTATCGTGCGCTGCGCCATTTACGGGTGCAGGAGAGTCATGGCTGTCCGAGATAAAGCGTTTCTTCGCATTGATAGGTTCAGTATCTTCTGTTCTTGACCTCTTTTTCGACTCCATGCCTGTGAAGTACGAGAAGAGGAAACGAGAAGGAGACCGTTCGAGGAGAAGGTCGGACAATAGACATTTCTGACTCCGCCAGGCCTCAAATGGTGAAGGTCGCTTACGCGCCCTGGCCCGTGACCGACCCTTGGCCAGTGGCCATAACTACGACGACAGCGAGGGCCGTAACTTCTGCTTATACCACGACTCTCTCGATTACTTCGGATATACGCTGGTCACGAGAAACTCACGCCGAACCGCGACAACTGTTACAAATTCGCGTCTCGACTGCTCTACGTTGCGCTTGAGGGCCACAATGGATTCGTCCGACCTATCGTCCACTTTTGACATGCCCGAGAGCGGGTCACGCTTAATGTCAGAATCACCGATTCACTCAAGAGACAATATCGACCAATCTGTCGACGATCTTTCTCTCGCCGATCTCTCTCTAACGGACCGGCCACCACGCGGCGTGCATCGTCCAAAGTTCAGTTTACTTGCTCAACCGCGGGTTCAGGATGCAAGCGGGAGCTCGAGTGCGATTGCCGACGAGGACGAAACTATCCCTGAGGAGGACGAGCTGGACCAGACCATGAATGCGGAGGAAGCGGAGAGGGCACGGAAGCTGGCTTCCAAGACGCGCGAGGAGAAGTTGGAGAGTGACCTCTTTATCCTGCGCAAGCTTAATGCCGCGTTTGGGGTGTACCAGGAAGCATTGAAGGAGACGAAGTCGAGCACCGAGGTGAGTGACGCCTTTTGAGGCTTCTCGTGTCGATGAGACATCTTGACCGTGTAGCGAGTCGCAGAGCAACTCGTGCAAACCAATGCTCTTCTGGACAAATATGTCAATATCCTGAACAAGTCGGAGAAACTCACGAAGCTCCTCTTGGACGAACGGTTTGAAGGGGCCGACGCGGTACGCACGCTCGTGGTGTTATTGCCTCATTCTGTGCTGACGGTTTCCTGCAGGATGAAGGGCAGCTGGAGCGAGAGGTGTTGGAAGAGCTCGAACGACAAAAGCAAGAAGAGGAGGCACGCGCAGAGACGGCACGTCTAGAGAAGGAGCGGCTAGAACGCGAAGCACAAGAACGCAAAGAGCGAGAAGAACGCGAGCGGCTGGAGCGCGAACGGGCGGAGAGCTCTCGAGCATCCTCTCGAGGTGGCAGCGGTGTGAGGGGCGTAAGGGGTACGAGGGCCTCCATGAGAGGTACGCGTGGAACAACGACGCGTGGTGGTGAGTGTCTCGCGCTCCTACTGGGAGCCCGTTTGCTCAATGATTATGGCACATAGGGTCTACAGCTTCGTCGCGTATTTCTACACCCCCTGGTAGTGCAAACAGCTCGGCCTCGGGGTTGAGACGACCGACTACAGTGACAAGAAGCGCGACATCAACACGAGGCACAACGTCGACGCGAAGTACGACAACAACGCGCGGGAGTAGTACAAGACGCGTCTGAACCCGTGTTTTCGATACCTACAACACGTATACCGAGCCTGGAGCCGAACACCACACGGCACATTTGGATCGACAATCCCCTTCCGGTGTCTTGCAATGCCCAATAAACATCAACCCACATCTGCACCGCAACCAGATCTTCGAACGGCATATTAACATTACATCAAGAGACAAGTCGTTATACTTTCCATGAAGGTACAGTACAGTCTAGAGGTATTACATGTGCAGGAATTGTATATGCAGGGAGGGTATGGGACGTGGAGTGTTGACAATGATTGATACAGACACATGCATTATTCGTTCACGCGAGCCACTCAGCTTCGCGGTTCATTCTGGACAAGAGCGCAACCACAATCCCCCACATCGCCAACGTCAACAGCGTCGCCGAAAAGATCAGCAGGCGCGCCTCCTCGCCCGCCGGGCTGCGCTCAACAAGCAACTCGTGCCAGTTCTTGCGCTCTGCATTCGGATGCCCGCTCGGCCTGAGCTCGCACACCGAGTGGCGCGTCACGCGGGGTCCAATCCCGCCGAATCGATAAAAGCTGCGCGCAACGAGCAGGCTCACGGGGATGCCGTGGCTGTCGCACACGAGCGTGAATCGTCCGACCTCTTCAGGCTGCGGCGGCAGGAATCCGCGCCGGATGGGCGAGTTCGGGGAGATGTAGGCGATGGAGAAGTGCGTGAGGCGCGGGTTGGAGAGCGCGATGCGCGCGGCGCCGTCTGCCATGGACTCGTCGCCTGGCACCTTGACGGTCGTGAGCTCGAGCGTGCGGAGTTTTGCAAGACTGCGCAGCGTGCGGGAAAATGCGTCCTGCGGACCAAGACGTATACATCAGTATCGAGGTCATTGAAAACTGGACCGTTTTCCACATACGAGGTGGAATGAGGGCTTGCAGGTGCACGTCAGCCCAAGGTGCTGGAGATGGGGGCACGCAGCGACGATCGTGCGGAAGACCCCATTGGAGTCGTACCCGCTCTGCAGCGAGAACACGATCGTGAGACTCGTCAGCGCATGCAGGCCGACGAGCATGCCCGACACCGCGAGCGGCGTCAGCTCCCTCAGTTTCATAGGGTCGAGCAAGTTCAGCGTCTCCAGCGTATTCGACATGTGTGACCGGCCTTCTAGTTCGTGCGCGCTCTGTGTGTCATCTGCCGGGGCGTTCGGGGCGAGCTGCCCGGGGACGACGTGCCGCGAGCTCAGCCCGCGCAGGTCGTCCATGTACCCGCTGAACTCGCGCAGCCGAGGGAGCGCGTATGGGCTCAGGCGCGTGAGGTCGACGCGCACGTTCACCAGGCGCAAGGACTCGATGGACGGGTGCCGCTCGAGGAAGTCCAGGAGCGGCACAGTCGAGTCGTGCGTCGGCCAGTTGTGGTCGAACTTGAGCGGGCCGAGGGAGAGCTTTTGCAGGTTGGGCCAGCGCGCCGTCAGCAGCTGGGGCTGGTATAGCGGCTCGTCCCAGTCGCCCTCGAGCGTGAGCGAGCGCAAGTCTTTGCAGCGTGTAAGCATGTTCCAGAGCCCCTTGAAGACCACCTCCGTCTCTGCATGGCCGTTATGAAATGTGCTGGGAGTAGTTGGCCAGTGTATCTCACCCTTCTGCCAGAAGTTCTCTGGGGTGTAGAACGAGCCCTTGTACACCAGCGAGAAACTCTTCAAGTTGCAGAACGAGAAGAGCTGCAATCAGAAGCGTCAGCGGTCAATATATTACTAGGTAGATGAGGTCACGGCGCACCACGCTAGACTGACTGGGCAGCTGCTGCACGAATGTAGTGCCGATGCTCGTGAGGCTAGGACAGCTTTGTACACCACTTGAGCCGAACTCTCCAGGAATTTCAATGCCACAGCACACTCACTTGACCCTCAAAGATGCCCACATATGGTCCCCTGGGACACCTAAGTCGGCATCCCACAGGAACGTCTCGAGCGCATCCATGCTCATCGCTGCCGTCGCGACCACGCATGACACTAGCCTGCAATTCACCTCGTATTCATCGTAAAGAGGGTGCTTCGTCGGCGGATCGCGGTCTGGGTGCACGACGAGCCGGCGCACATGCCGCGCGATGGGGGGCGAAAAGGAAAGCATCATGAGCGTGGTCATGCATTGCCGCGGGCCGTCGAGCTCGACGTCGGCGTACACGGAGGGCAGCACGCGCGGGTAGAGCAGCGCGGACTGTCGGGAAAAGCGTGAGCGCGCGGGTGTAGAGCGGGGTCGCACGACCGAAGGGCGACACGCACGGCACGGGCATAATTTACTCGGTCCCAGAGCGCGGGGAGGCGGTCGGCGATCTCGAGGAGGATCTCCTGCGGCAGGCTCTCGATGGGAGACGGCTCGCTCGCGGGCGTGGTGGGAGCGTGCTTGCGGGGGAGGGCGTGCAAGGCGGAATGCATCGCAGCTGCAGCGGACATGGACGTGCGAGCGAACCCGGGGAAGCAGTATAAATATGAAAAGCGGCGGACGCAAAGCGAGGGTTGCAGGTTGTGTTCCGGGCGACGTGGAGGTGAGTGGGCATCGGCACTCGTCTAAAGAGACTCTCGAGGATGATGGGTCCGAGCATGTGCGGACAAAAGACTCGACTGGCTCGACATGTTATTTCTCCAGCCTCGGGCTCGGTGTCCAGGGCGTCAAGATCGGACTCGCACGCGCAGAATCAGAGGCGATGACACGGCGATGGCATTCACGTCTCGACGGGTCTCGGTAGTAAAACAGCGCAAAACCCAACAATATGGCCGCGGACACAAAAAAACAAAACAGCAGATACAGCAGGGTCGGCGCGGCACATCTAGTACCTGTATAGTGAGACAGTCGCGACAGGCAGGTGATGGCGGATTTTGGGTAGGGTATGATGCACGTTGGTGCACGACGCCACGAAGGACACATATGTCGATGCAAGGTGAGCGCAACAAGATACGATACGTGGGACAAGTACATCACGACCTGACAACCGGTCAGCGCTCGCTCACACAAGGCGAAATCGGGGAGAGCAGAGTAGGAAGGCACGAAATGCACGCACATCTTGTAGTGGATCTCAGTCGGCTCTACTTCATGTGGCGCCTGGTACTTGAACGTGATGTCAAGATCGCGCGGGTTGCGGGCGTTGGGCACACAGGTGATCTCGCCAGTTATGTGCTCGCCTTGAGAGGCAGTGATTGTCTCTGGGGTGTAGAATACAGTTTGTCTGAAGCAATCAATGTCAATACGGTGGTACCAATGATGAACCTGATCACCTACTTCCAATGCGTGTATTTCGCGTGGGGGCCAGTGGAAAACTTGACCGGCTTGTGGCAGGCCTCGAAAGAGATATCGAACCAAGCCAGGAACGCGTGGATGTCTGTGGCATAGAGGTCAGTGGCGGTGGCCCTCTAGCAAATGATGAAACGTACAGTCATTACGCGTAGCGGTAAGTGAGAAAGGTGCCGTGAAGGCAAGGTCCTCCTTCTTGACTGTGAGGAGATTGATGTGCTGCACAACGAACGTGTCAGAGAGCTTTCTAGACCCGAAAGAAAAAGCGCGTACTTTGATCAGGCAAGGATCAGTCACAACCGCCTTAAGCTCTACGGTATCGACCAGCGGCTCTCGGAGGGCAATATCCTTTATACATGAGTAATCGAACCCATAAACGTTGTCCCAGACTGCACCGCATTAAGCTTAATATATGTGTATGACAGAAGAACGTGACTTACAGTTGATCTTCTCCTCCTTGTACTCCATGTCCTCGATAGCAGCCAAGTATAATGTGGCCTCGTCGGGGAACATGAGTCCTCCAGGCTTAAGGTACTTGTCGCGAGCCAGAATAACAGTGTCCAGCATGGACTCGTACAAGAGGAAGTAACCCATCCACTCCGAGACGATAATGTCGAATTGCTGGATGGGCAGCTCAGCTTCTTCCAGTTTTCCTTTTACAAGCGTGATGGCTATGCAATCGCGATAGATCAATCAACCTCGAGTCCAGACGCGCAGAAACCCAAATAACAGCTTACTGTTCTTGAAGCCGTTGGCCTCAATGATTTTTGTCGCCTGATCGATGATGTTGGACATGTCGATCTACCTCGGAGCGTAAGCGACGTCGTAAGTTTTCAGTGGCGCTTTGCACGCACCCCGACGACATGTTTCGCGCCTGCCTTGGCAGCAAACATACTGAGAATACCGGTTCCGCATCCTACGTCAAGAACAGTTTTGCCCTTGAAGAGGTGAGGGTTGTTGATGATCGCGGAGCGATAAGACCCCGTCCTGACGGTGTCTTTCAACATCTCTTCGTGAATGCCTATCAAGCGCAATCAATTACGCGTCTAGGCGATCCAAACAATGAGAGGCTGTGCGTACCGAAGTGCGCGTAGGAGTCGGCATAGCTGTGAGAGTATCAGGATGATTGACAATGAGATTACGGATGTGCACGATGCAATGGGCAAACGAACTAGTCGCGCGAGGTCATGTTCTCGCTGTCTGGGTTGTCCACGTTCATTGTGGAGGGGCCTGCGTCGGTCATTATTCGTCTAGGGGGGTTGTCTGGCGTAGGACCGTCGAACAGAGGAGACCCGGCAGCGAGAGAGGCGTGAGGATGGTGGCACTCGTGAAGGAGTACAGAGGAAGGGCAAGCAAATCTCATCCCGGCCTCAAAAACTCGCGGCACGTGCAGATCGGGCGCCTCGCCATGTGGCGTCCACGTGCGCACTGCTGGGCGGGTCCGCAGCGTCGATCGCCGAGCCACCAGGAGCCAAATGAGGGCAGCCAGAGAGTTCGAGAGGAGACGAGAGACATGGAGAGGAGGCAACTGCGCACAGCCATGCCACGCTGAGCTCCGCCGCAGCCCCTCAGCGCAGTCCTCGGGACACGCATACCTGGGCCAGCTCTCTTCCGCTAACCACCACCAGCAGTGCCTCGCAGCAGTATAAGAGTACCGCAGAATGGTCGATATCAACCGTAATTCAGACAACACTCCTCTCATGGTGAGCATTCCCAGTTTCTCGATCCGTGAACTGCACTGACTTTTGCACAGGCCGGAACTCCCAAAGATCTTCCTCCAACCTACGATGCCGCGGTGACGAGCGAGGTGCACTGTGAGTTGTTCTAATATCTTCATTTTTACAGGAGCTAATGCCTCCAAAGCGTCGGGTCCATATGTCCCAGCAGGCACAAACGACTCAAAGGATGTCAAAGTCCCACCGCCGCAAGACCAGCCACAGTATGCTGCCCCAGCAGGGCCTCCACCATTCGCGACGCCCTCGATGCCGGCGACCACCGTCTACAACTACGTGAACCCCATCACACATGAGGTCGTCACCTCTCTTCTGCCGCCGGACCACCCGCAGATGGTGTGTCTGCAGCAGGGACACGTGCCGTATACGCGGTTCGGCATGCTCGGTACGTCATGATCGCTTTGCTTCGTTTGCTGCTCTCACACGTTTAATATTCAGGTTTGCTGGCCGCAATATTCTGGTTTCCCATCGGCATCGCGTGCTGCCTGCTCGACCAGCGCGTGCAGTGCCGCCGGTGCGGGCAGATCATTGACCACGGCATTTGCGACTGAGCTCTGAGCTGCGCTTGCCAAGAGCTCCGCTTCGGGGCTACTCTGCCGTACTGCCCATCTGTACGCCGACATGTCGGCGCCTGACACAGGTACCGCACATCATGGACGCTTGGTACCGTGTTGAGCCTCATATACCACCGCCTGTATCATTATCGTACCTTCTGATTGCATACCAGTAGATAGTTATCCCTGTTAATGAATCCGGCAACCCCGGTAATGATTCACGAGCACTGGCTGGGGTGCCTGAGGGTTGGGACTGGGCGCGCGCCACTGACATTGTGGCCCGTCGAGACCGTCGTAAGTGCATACCCTACTTGACGTGTCCGGGTACTTCGCAGGGTGCATAAAGCCATGGATGGTCTCGTCGTGGCCTACCAAGCGTACATCCTCGAGAATATAACACGGTCAGCCTGTTCAGTTTTTCCCCCGAGCACCTCACTTACACAAAAGATGCAGAGCAACTCTATGAATCACAATGAACTTGTGGTGGCCACTGGCAGCTCTCCCGGTGAGTGTTACGGTCAGAGTCACATGTTCGCGCAGCTGAACACAATTAATCAAAGCACCACCCTCGGGGCATTGGCTGTTCGTCTCCGCTGCAGATGGCCAGGGGCAGCGGTCGTATGATGCCGCCACGTCGTCATCCTGTTCTCCGTGTCTCAGTGTTCGACGAGCGGCCATAAGTCCACCGCCACTGCCATCGGCTTCGCCACCGCCGCAAGGATACTGGCAATACTTCACCGCCGCTCCCCAGCTGTCACTCCCTGCCGATCAGTCGCACTCGCAGCTTCAGACGTCCTTCTATCCTGGTGCTGTCCAAGGAAATGTGATCCCGCAGGCAGCAGAAATAAAGGCGCAGCTCCTAGCGTCCCAGCAGCTCCAGGACCATTCTAACGGGCCGACGAACACCGACCCTATCTCTACTTCTAATTCCAATCCCGTGGTCAACCACGATGTCAATAGCCAAGTCGCGTCCCCTCTTCCTCGGCCCGCCGCACAAAGCGACTACGAGCGCGAGCTTGCGGAGGTAGAGGCACACAACCGCTTGGTGCTCGCCGAGGAGGCGAGGGTGCAGGCGGAGCGTGACGCAATAGCGGCTGCGCAGCAGAAAGCTGTGCGCCAGCAGCTAGTAGAGGCTGCCAGCGAGGTGGCCGGCGAGATGGCGGGCCGCGTGGTCGGGAGCGTCCAGCAGAAGTACGGAGACGAGGCCGCTGGTGTCCTTGCGAGTGCCATCGAGGGCTCTGCCCCAGGACCTGAGGCGTCAAATCAGGTGGCGACGGCGGGAGCAGGGTACCAGGAGACTGCGTACATCCCATCACCCCACGGCCAGGGCACGGGGACGATATTCGTCGACTCGGATGCGGCTGCCGTGCCCATCGAGTCGCCGCGCCCGCAAGTACCCGGTGCTAATTTTATCGTCTATCAGGCTGACACGGAGACTCACCTGAACGGCTACGCGTCGCCCCCACCCCCTCCCGCGCGCATCCAGACTCTCTCGCCGGCGTATGTCGTACAGCCGCCCGCCGTGCAGGTGGCGGGCGGGCAATGGCACTTCAAGCTTCATCCCCGACATCAAAGAACTACCTCCCGTTTCGTTCAATCCGTATCGGGTGCCGCCAGCGTCGCAGACCCAGCCCGTCGCGGGACCGCCGCCCCCAGATGCTACACCTGCGGTCCCGGAAAAGCAGGGGATGCTTTCGTTGAGCGATTCTTCTTCGGACACACCCGCCACTGCAGTGCCCGTGGCCGCGGCGCCCACTCCTGTGATACGCTTCGAGACAGATAGCGAGCGGTGTGCTCGGATAGGACACGATCCATCTGACACGCGCTATAGCGTCCTCGGTAAGGGCCACACCTTTGATAGATTGTGAATTGTTGGTTGCTGACGGACCGCGTCTCCAGGACTTCTTGCGGCTATTATCTCGTTTCCTATTGGTTTGATCTTTTGTCTTCCCGACGCGCAGACATATTGCGCGCGATGTGGCGAATTGCTGGACCCTGGAGAGTGCGGGTTTTCCGGAGACCGCATCACGATCAACTATCATTCTGAAATCTGACAGCATGGTGACATACCTTGTTCTCTTTGCGAATGTCCTTTTGTAGTCCTGCTGTAATTCCATGTGCATCTCTATTAAAAGAAAGAAAATTTACGCTTCCAACAAGCTCCTCAGATTGCAGTGTCCTTGATGTCCCGCAAAGACTGCGCAAACTCCGTCCCTCTTGAAATGAGCGCATGCACAGTGTTGGAACAATGACATTCCGCGAAGTCGTAGTCAAGTAGCCGTGGAGGGAAGCCGTTGTTCGTGGGTGATCGTGGTTCGAGTGGCGGATCAGCGACTCGATCGCACGCATCAATTCGCGGCAGACGGTTCCGGGCGGCTCGCTTCTTAACCGCGACCCATGCTGAGTCGTTCGGCTGGCCTGCTGTCCAGCTCTTTGAACGCTTTAAAGACACAAGTTTTCGCAAGACATGATCTCCGACGGTTTCATCTCGACACAGATGTCCTAAGCGACCTGGAACAGCGCGGTTTCATCTCCCAGGTTTCCAGGTAAGCTCTGCGCTCTCCGTGTCTCAATCATGACTGTAATGTTCGGGAAGTCCAGAAAAGTTCCGAGAGGTCGTGAAGAAGAGACAGGTGGCGTATTTAGGCGTTGATCCAACCGCAAAGTACCTACATGTTGGTCATCTCATACCGCTTCTGTGCTTGTTTCATTTTCAAATCCGTGGACATGGGATCATACCCTTGGTACGCATCACATCCGTGTTGTACGCATTGATATGCAGCTGATATGCAGCAGATTGGAGGCGCAACAGGTCTCGTAGGCGACCCGTCTGGGCGCAACACGGAAAGACCCTTGTCGGACGCGTCTGTGGTGGAGAACAATGCGGGGCACCTTGTTTCCGGAATCACCAAGTTCTTTTCCGGTGCCATTGACTACGCATCGCGGCGCCTTCCGCCATCGGACGCGCCAATATCTCCGCCAGAGGTTCAGAACAATCTACACTGGTTCAAGGACATGGGGCTCTTACAGTTCCTGCGGACTGTAGGGTTCAATTCACGTGTGAATACCATGCTTACGCGGGAAAGGCAGGGTCCTGTCTCTTACTGAAGCTGATTCATATATCTGACGCGACAATCAGTGTGCAGGCGCGCCTTGCCTCTCAACAGGGTATCTCCTTCACCGAATTTACATATCAGCTACTTCAAGCCTATGATTTCTACACGCTCAACAAAAATCAAGGATGCACCATTCAGCTTGGCGGGTCGGATCAGTGGGGCAATATCCTGGCCGGTATCGATCTCATCAACAAACTCAGCCCTGAGCATAATGTGGAAGCCGCAGACAGAGCGTTCGGTATCACGATGCCATTATTGACGACGCCGTCTGGTGAGAAGTTCGGGAAGAGCGCGGGAAACGCAGTGGCGATAGACGAGAACATCACTAGCGTATTTGATTTCTATCAGGTCGGTGTCCAATATCGCTGAGAGCAGTATTCCGACCATATGCGCAGGCTGCTGACAAACCACGCCGCCCAGTTCTTCCTGCGGGCACCAGATTCCCATGTCGGACAGTACCTCAAGTTGTTCACTTTGCTCCCGGTGCCGCAGATTGACGACGTGCTAAACCAACATGAGGTCCGTCTACATACGCACTGCGCCCCCTATACCTGCTCGCATCTGATGTTTCATCCCGTTTCCTGTAGCGCAGCCCAGAGATGCACACCGCGCAGCGGCTTCTGGCCAGCGAGGTGACAGAGCTCGTACATGGCGGTGCGTCTTCCCCCCCTTTCCCGTCTCCCACGCATCATTAACCAATCCCGTGTCGACCCGCAGAGCAAGCGGTGACTCGAGCACAGGCCGCATCGCGCGTCCTCTTTGAAAGTGATTTCTCTGCCGTGAAGTCCGACGATGTGCTGCTCGCGCTCAAAGGCGACCCACGCCTGCAGTACTGCCCCCTGGCGGAACTTCTGGACACGCCGCTGGCGAAACTAGCGGCGAAGTTCAAGCTGTCGGCGTCGAACTGTAAGTCATCGCATCGGGCGTCCAGTTGTGGCGGTAGCTGATCATTCCACAGCGGCCGCCAAGCAGCTCGTTGCTGCTAAGGGTCTATATATTAACAATGTACCTGTCCAGGACTATCAACAAAAGCTGCAGCAGAGTGATCTGCTTGACGGGCGGCTCGCCATCCTTCGCTCCGGCAGCCAGAAGCAGCTAGTCCTCGTAGCTAACTAGCGTTCTGTCTACCATTAGTACTAGTTGAGCCAGCAACCATAAACATGTGCATAACGACGTGCGCGCGCTCTGCGGGTATAAACTCCATTTACGACGAAAGTATCTGAGGGACATTGAGTGTCCGGACCATATTGTCCATGGATCTGCTCAGCCATGGTATATGCGGATGCTGGCGCTCTAATCGACGCGGATGGCGCTGTAAAGTCGCCGCACTGACCAGTATGCCGCGAGGAAACCGATGGTACCTGCGAGGTTTGGGTAAGCGGTAGTGTTTTCCGTCTGAACATCTGAGGTACACATACCTGTGACAAGGAAATCGAACAGCACAAGCAGGAACAGATATCCTAAATAGAGGAAGGCGCTCTGGAACGAACCGAGTGATAATCGGGACGCCCAGTAGAAGAGGCCGTAAGCCAGCACCCAAAAGGCGCTCCCACCACCCGTCAAGAACGCGCGCCAGTGCCATCTGTGGAACGCGTTAGCTATAACACATGTTTTAAGAGTAGATCGATCTTACCTGTATTCCTCGGCGCATAAGAGGAAATACGTAAAGAGAATGGACACTGTGGCAGTGGTGAGTGCGACTACACCGGCTGTGAGCGCCAAAAAGCCGAACGCGTAGTACGCGCGCGACGCGAAGAGGCTGGACATCACGAAGTACAGCTCAACAAACGCCGCACCTGGGGTAAATGTCAGCATGATGCGGCCATCAGAACGAAACCCGCAAGACTGACCGAACGGCAGAATTCCAGCAAATAGGGTGGACGCCTGGAGATCTGTGTTCAGCAAATCATCATTGAAACAAATGAGAGACTGTACCCATGGCCGAAGATACCAGGGAACGGGCGGAATTTGGCGCGGGATGGGGTTTACCCGTACAGGATGTGTGAGAGCCTGAGGCAGACATCAGTCAGACTCGGGGTTGCGGAATGGACGGAGCGCATACACCGTGCTTCGAGCCGTAATAAGAGCCGATAGCGGACAGCGGTGCTGATATACCGAACCAGAGCAGTACAATGAGTGCCATGGTGCCTGAATTAATCGGTCACTCATTAGCAGTGCTCCGAGTCGTATGTGAGTTATTGTCGTACCAAAGGGCACGGCTCCAGATGATCCGGCTGTCAGAAGGAAAAGGTTGAGAAGGAACATGATGGCAAAGACAATGCTAAGGACCTTAGTCAGCACGGCGTTACTGTCCAAGAAATGAGAACTTACGTCGGTAAAACGACAGCGGTGAGGAAAGCATTTTTACGCTTGTTCATCCCACCGACCGACGCGTATGCTCTGCTGGATATGTAACCTCCAATACTGTGGGCCTCGTCAATCGTTGTCAAAATGCGAAAGACGGCGAATCGCTTACCTGCCAAAGAGAGTCCAGCATACCATCATCACCGTGGCAAGAGAGCCGCGGTTTGATGGCGACAGGAACCCAAGTAGCGCAAATACTGCGGCGCTCGTCAGCTCCTTTCTATCTTTGAGGCTGTGCTCCGAACGGACCTAGGGTCACTCCTACCATGGCAGATAACTGCGCTCCGTTGCCTACGAGTACAGACAAGACCATGGGATGCGAAGGCGTACGGAACACCTCGCCGTGGACTAGTTTCCAGCCCCAGTCTTCTTGCACTTCTTCCTGTGAAACAAAGTTATGATCAGATGACAAACCGTCGGACACAAGATTGACACGTACACTCAGGTCGATGGCGTTGTAACGCGAAATCTTCGTAGAGTCGGAAGTCAGATGTGATTGACTCCGCGACACTCGCACAGACTATCACTCACATCTCGTGAGACCGTCCGAAGCAGAATCATGGACACCATGACACAAAGGAAAACTACGATAACGACGGAGTTTACCAAACTGAACCAATGGATACGCTGTTGCCGGTATGAGAACACCGTATACGCGTACAAGCATTGAGAATGTGCTCACAGGGTCGAAAATGTGCAGATAGTTGTCCCACCGTGTCGCCCAAGGTGTATCCGATTCCTGCAGTAACACACTGAATACCCAGAATAGCCGACTTTCTCTTTCGGACTCACATCCCATGTTATTCTAAAAGTATAGCGAACAAGATTTGAACTCGCTTCGTTGAGGATCAATGCGCTGCTTTCCATGGAGAGGTCACAGTCGAAATCTTCGTTTTGATCTCCCCCTCGGCTGTGTACGGCTCAGCCACGCACACCATGCATCACTGCGTACTCACCTTATGGGCCATACCAGGACGCCGACGATGCGGTACACGCCCGGGCGCGGCTCGTGATATCTTATACCCCATGTAGACGTAAGAGCGAGCTCTATCATTAGGTATTATGTTAGCTCACTTGAGAACCACATCGTAATGGTTATTTAGCGCAGGCATCTCCGCGTATTCGTCGTCGTCCATTCCGAGGTTAAATCCCATGTCGAAGAACAGCTCGCCCGTGCGCGTGTCTTGCTTCATTTCAGCAGCCGGTAATCCATCTATGAGCCAGTTTAGAGCATAATCTTCGCGTATACGTTCGTTGATGAACACAGCATCTTCGGCTGGGATCTGCTGCCTGCATAGTGTTTGACATGTAGCATTGTTCTGCAGCATCCGGATCTATATGGCATCGTCAGGAACTGCGACACGGGTTCGAAGGGAGTCGCACACACATCATACGGCGAGTTGAATATCCTGTCTCCGAACAGAATGGAGCCTAGCGACTCCGGCTCGCTTTTTGGCCCGCCGTCGGGTTCGCAGAAGTGGAACTTCGGGTTATAGTAATCATCTGTTTCATAAATCACCCAGTGCACAAATGACAAGTCTAAGAACATTGCTCACAGTTGATTACGGATTTCTGTGAAGCGGCGTGTGAGCAGGTCGCCTGGGCGTCAGAGGATGATCGGTACGCACGATCTTCGCGTTGTCACTGCCCGCAAGCATTGGGGTGAGCGCGTTGACAAACAGTCGCACTGGCTCGCCTTCATGGTAATCATGTGGTGCTGCACCAGGGAGATAGAAAGCGTCGGCTCCGACGAGAAATGTCGACAGTAAAGCACCGGTCAGGTACCAGCCATGTACGGGTGACATTGTGAACACGTGTCTGAGCCCGACACCGGAGACAGATGACTAGGTATGCAGCGATGAGACTACACTGCCGCTGACTAGGTATGTGAGGTACAAGTCGAGCAGGGCGTGAGGGACACTGCCGCTGTTGTGGTCGGAAACTCACCCCCCGTCGCAGCAGACGCGCCTCAGTGTACCGCCACGTGGTGATCGGCGCCAGTAAATTGCGGATTTCATGCCACTCTCGCTGCTCGTCTCTCGCGTTCATCTTCAGGCGACAGTGGACTGTTCAACTTTGCCACCTCGACGCCGAGCACTCGGATACAGCGAGGCGCCAGTCAGTCATTTTCTGCACAGCAGATTCGAGGCGCCATGACGTGCCGGCCTGGTTTCATCGCAAACCAACGCCCAATGAATGACAACGCGTAAAAGCCCAGGGCTCCAGCGACAAGCCTACATCGGTCGGGATCTTGGACCTGTGTTCGATAGCTTGCGTAAGTCTTTTTTTTCGTGAGAGCTTAAACTGTCGCGGTCAAAGTTCTGCGCAGCACACCATATAAGAGGGGCGATGTAGTATGAGCCAGCATCTAGCTTTTTCGGACCCTTGTAAACAAGCACATCAAAACTTCACCCCTACTCATGGACTCCCTACCTCTCGACATTATAAACCTTATTCTTCCTATTCTAGAACGTTCTGACCTCGTTTCCTTGATGCTTATAGCACGCAGATACTACCTCCATGTCCGAGGAGTCCTGTACTCCCACCTCAGGATCAATATGTTCGGTTCAAATAACCGCGTTTTATCGGCCATATGGCGACAGGACTACAGCGTTCTCCCTACGCCACTCTGGATAGTCCCGGCACGTCTTGTCCGCCACCTCACGGTCATCGGCGCTGCGATGGCCAGCGCGGTGCAACGGGGCATGCTATGCTCAGCTCTCGCACAGATGGCAGGCCTTTTATCGCTCGAAATGGCAATCAGGACCTTCCCTGACTCAACAGCTAGGGATGTGTTCGATGATTCTTCATGCCGCTCGCCAACATTCCTTCCCGAGCTTCTGGCGTTGAAAACCGATGACGCCAGGGTGGCTATGGGCCTCGTGCCCGGACGTCCCGTATACGCCGTGTTCGTGGAAGACACGGTCCCCTCTGAACTCCGCCAACATTTTCTACTCGCATTAGCCACATCGAATGCCGACATATCTCAACTACAAGTCAGGTTGGAAGTCGGTAATAACGACGAGGCTGTGGCGACCTTCCAAACGATCGCCAATCAATTCGGCATGTCATCAACTCTCTGCATAGAACTCTTTATCGTTGAACCGTCCGAGAAACCCCTCAGTTGGATTAGCATCAAGGTCAGTACAATCAGTACATCACGTTTCACCATACTAAGATCCTCGCCATGTAGAATATGATCGAGCGCATGGGACCCTCTCTGCATTCGCTCTTTCGGCTCCGCGAGTTGAGCCTTTCCATATATCCTGAACCCATGTCTGAAGAACAGGAGGTGGAGGAGGCAATCCAGATCTGTCGTCGTCATTCGGACACGCTCTGTCGGGTGGAGTTGAAATGGCATATGTGGACCTCAACGGGTGGCGTCCAGCCCGTCCAGAAATACGACAAGCTTCTTCGGCGACAATGGGCATTCAAAACTCGTGCTTAGAGGTCAGCGTTATCACTATCGATGGGGATCATTGCTGACTGACGGATGACGATTAGGTGTTGCTTGGTATGGTGTTTGAGGCTGTGTTCGTTACGATAGTTCTCAGCGTGCATTTTCGTATGATGTGAGTATCACGTCTTCCGCACGGCCCTTGGGAACTGACTACTATCGAAAGGTTGTATATCCAAATCCAGAATGTAACATACATCTGTACTCTACCAAACACGAGCGCCGGACCCTTGCCCCATGTACACATACGGTTACAACGAATGGAAAGGGTCCAAACACGTGCTTCCGGCCGTTCCGCGACCCTGACTCGCGCTCTTATCGTTGCAGCGCGATCGCGAAATTTCCTCACGCAGCCATCACACTACTAATTAATCTCTGATGCAGGATCCCGGGCCAAGTAAGTGCATCATGTCTGCAGGGAGGCACTGCATTCAGGGTTTAGGTTTGTCATACGACACCATGCTCTCGGTGCGATGCTGATGACACGTGTTTGTTGCATAGGCTATATCATTGGAACAGGTGCGCTCAGACCGATGAGTGACATCAGCTCTGTACTAAACCACTGTATGCAGAGGCGATTGTGTTTCTTTTCGCTCAATTCAGATAGAAACCCAGAAGAATCCGAGCCACGCCCGAAGAATATCCAATCTCGCTCTCGGCCCATGATATAGTCATCCTCTGGGAATAACGTGCCTGATACAAGCCTACATTCTAGTGTATCGGATGATTCGATTCTCTAGGCTCTCATAGGTATCCTCCACCGTGGGCAGTACCCACATAGACGCCGATCCTCCGCATTTTTCACGTATGTTCACGGGATGTGCGGCTTGCGCTGTGCTCTGCATATGCGGCATGTATCAAGCGTGTACAGCATACAAGTCTGCGCGATCCGTACGTGTCGGCTCATAGCTCAGTCGAAGTGCACGGGATCTGGCAACGGTTTTCCTCCTACAACGCTCGTCATCCTCCCTTCAGCATCTTCGCCAGCCGCGCTCGTACGTGCAGGAAGTCGTAGATGGCACAACTCACTAAAGGGGGTATTTTCCATATACTGATCCGTCCTAGAATCTACGGCCGCAGCGATTATTCGCTCGATACGGTACGGTTTGGCGTTCTTATGCCTATGCAGACACTGATCGTTTTGGTCTTTAGGTCCCGTAACGAACTTGTTATTCATCCAGCGATCTGTGGCATCGGAGCGCTGACGTACATCGTTTCTACGTGCATTGTTCACTACACTGATGGTGGCAGCCCTGGCTCCGCGCTCACCCCCGCCTCCATCGTACCGGCTAGTTCTCCTCAACTGCGCACAAAGCGCACCGTTCTGTTACGGTGGGCTAATCAATGACCTTGATCCCGTCTGATTCCAAATTCACATAGGACCAATGATCACCTATATGGCCGGGATGTCATGCGGTGGCTATAAGAAACGGCGTGCGCATTATGCCCTTTCAGTAGCGACACACTGGGGCGACATCAGGATGCCGCAATCCTGTGTAGTTCAAAGTGGCAAAGGCGGGCAAGGCCGCCGATGGCCGCTCCGGATCTGCTGCTGCGATGGACCACGTCTACGCATTCTCCATTCCACCGAAACTAGCACCGGGACGATCTATCATCAGACATGATATGGGGGTTGCTCGGCGGCGCTTTACACGACTATAACAGACGCTGATGGTGATCTCAAGCATCGCTTTACATGCGGCATTCACACCCCGGCGCGGAAGGTAAGTGTATCTCGACTTTGTGTCAACTATACGCCTGCTTGTTGCTGTGTTGTGCGCCTCCGATTGTCCCGGCTTCGGTATATCCATCACGCATTCAAGCTTAAGTTACCGGGGCTTCCAGTGAGACTGTGTTTCCGATACAGTTCGTCGCTTTCCCGAGCGCTTACACCGCCACACCCGGCATCGTCTACGAGGTTTACACAAATGCATATCCAATTCCTGGTTCTGCAATGTGAGTATCTACGTTTTCGACGGGCCGATGCGATCAGCGAGGCCAGGTGAACTGGAGGACCGGAGGACATTGGCATGGAACGCAACATGGCACTAGATTGATGATGTGTGAAATCACCGCGGATATCGAAACAAAATTGTATGTTACATGTAAAACGGGTGCTTGCTAATGCTTGGGATGTGCACTGACAATGTTGCGCGAGGTTGTGCTGAAAATAGTAATAGCGGGGCTTTGCGGCCCGGAGGGACCGGCCTAGTACGAGCGCTCATTCGTAGCGAGACGACCTCTCCTCTCGCCGCGGTGACTCTGCTTCTTGCCAACATCTCTGAACCCTGATTGACTGGTTCCTGAACACATTCAAGTTGTCCTATCGGACCGATTTTTCTGTCAACATTATTCAGTGATGAGAGTTATAATCACTGGTACGTTCATCGATCTTGTCGTGCAAGCAAAGTTCTGAGCACGACCTGCACGCTCGTAGGCGCATCCGGACTTCTAGGCTCGGCAGTGTACGCCGCTTTCAAATCCTCGTTAGAACGACACACAGTTCTTGGTCTGGCACACTCACGAAGCACCGACGAACTTCAGAAACTCGATCTACTAGATTACGAGGCTACGCAACGTGTATTCAGCGAATTCAAGCCAGATTGTGAGTCGCACGGCACTGACGACCGTGGATTAACGCTGACAGCTGCATGCGTTGGAGAAGGGGTGATACATTGTGCTGCAGAACGTAGACCGGACGTTGCTGAGAAGGTGCGTACGTCGCGCGTATTCCTGACTCTATGTTCTGATGGCTCGTCCCTACAGGACCCAGAAGGCACGCACAAGGTCTATATATCTCATTATTCATTTGATACATAATTGAAAGGATACGATGTGGATGATAGCTCAATGTGGAGACACCTGGTAATCTGGGGAAGTTATGCAAATCGCTGAAATGCACATTGATTTACATCTCCACTGGTGTGCAGTGATTCCACCGCTCGCTGATTTGTGGATCTCTGAAAGTAGGGCTTGCTTAGATTACGTGTTCGACGGCAACTCCCCACCGTACCCGCCGTCCGCCCCCACGAACCCGATCAACACGTACGGCCTCTCCAAACGGGACGGCGAACTCGCTGTGCTCGATATCACAGGCCTCAAGAGTGTTGTTCTCCGTATCCCCGTATTGTACGTTTCCTACTGCTCTCCAACGTGAATGCGGCTTATCGCTGGTCCCTGTCGACTTAAAACTGTAGATATGGCCCAACCTCCAATAATGCGGACTCAGCTATCAACGTCCTCCTTGACATTGTAAGCGACCAGAGCGGCAAGACGTACAAGATGGACCACTTTGCAACACGCTACCCCACAAATGTACTCGACATCGCTGATTTCCTCGTGCGGCTTGCTTGTAGGTCTCTTTGCATAGGCCGATGTTTCTATTGTGCTGATCTTTCGACCTCTTAGCCCTGCCTCCTCGAAAAGCCCTCCCGCCTATTGTCCACTACTCGGCTGAAGAGCCTTTCACGAAGTACGAGATCTGCCTTGTCTTTGCGAAGCTTCTTGGTGTCCCGCACACGCACATTACCCCACAACCCGATGAGCCAAAGGATGCCGCTACGCGGCCGAAGGACGCGCATCTCTATACGCATGAGACCGAAGATCTCATGGCAGATGCTGGCGGACTAGGGTGGACGCCATTCGAGGAGTGGTGGAGCGAGTACCTAACGAAGTCACAATGCTGAAAGATCTCTATGAGAAGTTAATACCGGTTAGTAGCGGGACAGCTGTGGGTCGAATAAACAGGAACCCGTACTGTAACCCGCGGGCTTGCAGGAGATGTCACGCAGGCAGTCCAGTGACTCGAACCTTCACTGCCCTGGTTTGACCCGGGTATCAATACCAGCATTGGAAGTCGATTACATTGAGCAACATACAAGAATGGTGCGGTATTTCTTTTATAATCGTGGATGAAGAGTCACGTCTGTGGACCCGTACTACGCAATCCTTGTCGATTAACCCGCGTCATGCGTCCCCCTCCAGCTCAGACAGGTAAAAACGGTCCCAGTCAAATTCTGGCACAACGTCCGCCGCGATCTTGTCATCCTGGACGAACTTCAGACTCCCATGAATCTTCTCGTCCCATTTCGCGTACGCGAACCCGCGCTGAGCATGGGCGATCCGGGCGAGAGTGCCAGTGAAGGTGAAGGTGAAGGCAGGCGGTTGTACGCCTGATCGCGCACGCGTCTGCATGACGTTCCGCAGATCCTCGCAGGACTTTAAACTGTACGGGCGAGGCATGTTGGTACTGTTGGGTTGAGATGGATGACTGATACGCAAGTCGACGGTCTGCAGGCGTGGCAATGGCACGCGCGTGCCGGAGTTGATGTGCTCGACCTCGAGGACTGCCGTCGGCGGCGCGTCGGCTCGCCACACGAGCTCCTGTAGTGCGTCCATTTGCCGCACAATTGGGTATATGTAAGTCGCGGCCGGAGTGAACAGCGTCTGTACGCTGCGCAGCGCCTCACGCTGGTGTAACGTAAGGAAAAACTTCTCTGCGGGCTCCATGCAGAGGACGATGTGGAAAGCGGGTGGGGCAGCTCGCGCCCTCGCACAAAGCGCCTCTGCAGGCTGCACCGTCTGCCAGCCATCGAAGGCGATACATGGGTACAGACTCGACGCCATGACGGAGAAGCTCAAAACTGGGGCTATGGATATGATGGCATCGAGTTTCAGGAGTAGTGCATTGAGAAGTGCGTCGTCCGTCAGGGATTCGAGGGGTATGTCGCGCGTCCTGTACGGAGAGCGTACTGAGACTCGTGCCGTCGCGGGAAATATGAGACAGTTGAGTGTCCTCGCGCAGGTCATGGCAATCCCGCTCAAGTAGAAGTCGCGCAGATGCGCAAGAATGGCTCGGGACTGCTGTTCTAGAGAGGTCGGCTCCTCGTGTTCGCCTGTAGCGTGCACGAAGTCGAGCTCAAGACGACGGAGCAATGGCATGGCGTGAAGGGCCGCCACGAGCTCGACAAACTGCTCTTTCGCCATAATGGTGATGCGCAGGCAGAGATCGCAGAGCGTCGGGACGAGTAATCTGCGAGCCACGGCAAAGCTGGGGCCCCAGTAGCCTACTTCTCCCCATAGGAAAAGCGTTCTAAGCTGCAGGGTCTCGGGGTGTGCCGCGAGGTGGTCCAAAATCCAGTCTGCGAGCGGCGGGGATGCCCACTTTGAGGACCAGCACCTCAGAGTCGCGGCGCGCGATATTGCGTTCGCGATGGCAACGACTATAGGGCTGCTGTCGAAGTCGTTGGGAGTGAGGGGTGAGAGGAGCAAGTCGATGAAGAGTTCGGAGAGCTGCGAGCGCGCGAGCATAAGTTGCACCCAACACGCCAGCACGCGATCTGTGACGAAAATATGGGTCCAGAGGAGCGGCGTATTTAGAGCGAGTGTGCGCCAGGAGCGACATACCCTGGTCAGAGCAGTCCACGTGTATGGTGCACTGCGCGGTGACCCATCGCGCACTTCCACAAAGATTTTGGTAAGTAGCTCTAGGGGAAGGTGGTCAAAGTTGATGGGTGCAAGCTGGATCCGACGACCATTCGGGGCGTCCTGGCGTCGCTCAACCTCGGCCTCCAAAATATCTGCGTCCATGTACAGCACAAAGAGTATGGCGTAGTATTTACGAGAAAAGACAGCGTATCTGGGACGGCAGGGAGAGTGATTGGTCAGCATATATAAACTCCGCTTTGATGCGCCAACTGCCGCGCAGTTGCAGATCAGAAGTTGCTCAAAAAACAATGAATGCTAAGATTTTTCCCGGTCAATGCTGCGGAACACACTATGATACAATTGGACTGTCGTTCAACCTGACGTGAACCACATCTCAATCCTTTTTCATCTTTTGCGCCTACACGAGAATACGGTCATAGATATTAACGTTGAGCTGCCATGATATGTTTGAAGGCTTACAGATGCTACGGTATTGGACTGGTGGTCAGACGCGGTGTTGCTGTCTGACTGCGAGCCCCGAAAGTATTCTGTAAAAGAATCAGGACGCGTCGTACGCAGGGCGGACTGTCATGGACTCACGCTCGCGCTGTTTGGCATCAGGAACGCCTGGCGCTCTGTCGCCTTTGATATTGCAAACACCCAGCGGCTCAGGGTCCTGCAGAGGGGGCGAGTGGGTGCCAAATGTACTGCCAGCTCCGGACATGGTTGAACGTGTGTTGAAGGTGAGGGTTTTGAGAGAGATAGTTAACGTGCCCCGACGACACGACCAGCCAGTTTATATCGAGTCGCTCGCTCCTCTAAAGCTCCTATTCCCTCGCCTGACGTCACGCCATGGATCGCCGCAAGACTGTGGCCCTCGATCGTTGATGCAGATTGATGGAGACAAACATTGCGGCGAGAACATTAATATTGCGACTCTGAGAGTATGAAACCAAAACTTGTGTGGCTGCGAGCAGAGAGCTGGTCGACGACGAAGACACGAGGCTACTGAACGCCTTCTCCGAACGTCGCTAAATCGGGCATCCGGATGCGGCGGCCGGCGCCTCGGCCCGTTAGCTTTCTTTGTGTCCGGAGCCACCGCCGGGCGCTTTCTCCCTTGAGTACTTTCTCCTATTATTTGGTTTTGCTTCCGAGTTTTGTTCTTCTGTCCTGCCTTTCTGCTCAACCGCATACAGCCAGAGTAGACAGCAGGACAAAGCACGACATCTTTCTTTTGTTTTTGAACCGCAGTACGTGATCTCTCGGTGGGCTCAACGTGGCACTGACGACCACTCGTGCGCGGATGAAAAGGCTGTAAGTCATCTTTCACACTCTGGTCCGACCACCAGAAATATCGACAGACATCGCTGTTCTTGACAACACACGAGTCTTCCACACTTGCTCCGTCTCTTCTTGTCCATATCACAAGCCCTACACCTGTCTTCTTGAAGATATCGCAGGACATCGCAAACGGCGACCAAGACATGACCGACCTCCCTATGCCCTCGTTCTCAACTTTTGGCTTCACCAAGATAGGCAAGCCACCGTCGCTGCTTGGCCGTCTGTCAGACACTCCGTCGGGCGACGTTGCCATGGACGCCGACGACGACCCGTCCCCCCGCCCCGCGGCGCTTTCGAGTCCAAGCGGAAGCAGTGCCCCGCGCACCAACACAGGTCGACCAAGTCTACTAGACCTCCTTGGTGGAAACATCATTGTAGACGACAGCGGTGTCCGTGTACAGCAATCGCAGGCGGAACACAGCACGCCGAGCGGGACGAGTGGTGGTGCGGTGCAGAACGCTGTTTGGGGACGAACACCTAGCGACATCAACAATGTGGTGCACGGTCTGGGGCACACGTCCGTACCCGCACCCGCGATGAGGACGAGTCCGGTGCAAGGACCCAGCGGCTCACACAAGTCGCCCACACCGACATCCACACTGACGCCTACAACTCCGGGCGCACCTCCCCCGGTCCACAGCCATGTCTCACTCGCCGTCCCAGTGCCAGCAATAGCGATCGGCAGCGCACAACGAATAGCACAACCTGGACTCACCGATGTGAATTTGTCGGTCCGCGGCAAGGGCGTACAGCCCCCGTCCGCGTCCTCGTCAGCAGTGCCTACACAAACGCTGGTGTCTCCGACTCAGTCTCACTCGCAGCCCACGAATGCTGCCGCTCTATTCCCGACTTTGCAGGCCTCTACTCCGGCCCCTTCTCATATGAACGGTTCTTCAGAGACTCGCATACAGGGTTCTCCAGCTGCCCCGTTCCTCCCCACAGCCTCCTCGTCCTCTCTTTCTGTTTCAGCCCGTTCTCCTGTACTCCCTCCCCCGCTACCATCATCGCACCCTGCCCCGCTCGACAGCGCTGCACAGTACATTGCCCTGCTCAAGTTTCAAGCCGCAGAACGCGCGCAATGGGACCAGCTTGCCGCGATCGGTGCGCGTTGCCACGAAGACATCGCCGAGCACCAGAGACGGCATGACGAGGCGCTGCGCGCACACGACCAAGCGCAGTCTGCGCTGCATGCGGCCAGCGAAGAGCTCGAGAAGAGCAAGAGTCACCTCGAGCGGGCCGCGCGGGCGCTGGAGCACACGCAGGAGCAGCTGGACCGGGAGCAGGAGCAGAGCGCGCGCGCGAGCAGCACGGCCGAGCAGATGATTGATCTCGTGCGCAAGCTCAGGCCGGGTCAAGAGAGGCGATGGGCGGAGGAAATCGAGAAGGCGGAGGCGGCAATTCGGAGTGAAAGTGTGCGTTCAGTTCAGACGCAGACCCCGAGTCAAGCCGCCAGAACGAGTATCAACGAACAGCAGCCGCTTATACCCACATTGCGAGCTGCCACCGTCTTGCCTTCAACTAGCACACGGTCTGTGTTGTCCTCTCCCCCATTGTACGCGGCGCCCTCGACCTCCGAGACGCAGCTTGACGGCGCGGATACCGACGTGGAAAGCCCCGAAGCACGCGAGCAGCGCGACAGAACGGACGTACTCCGTGAGGCGCGCATGAATCGAGAGCTCGCGAATCAGGCGCAGCGTGAAGCCGATGAGGCTCTGGCGCGCCAGGAGAAAGAACAGCGTGCGCAGGAAGAAACAGCTCGAATACAGCGCGAACAACAAGAAGCTTTACAGCGCGAACAGCAAAGAGCGGCACGCATACAGCGCGAACAAGAGGAAGTGGCACGCACACAGCGCGAGCAGGAGGCAGCTCGTGTACGCCAGCAGCAAGAGGCGGAAGAGGCGGAGCGCCTCAGGCGCGAACAGGTGGCCGCTCGTCTCAAGCGTGAACAAGAGGAGGCCGACCATCTCAGGCGTGAAAAGGAAACGGCGGAGCGGCTAAAGTGTGAACAGGAAGCAGCGGAGCGGCTTAAACGCGAACAGGAAGAAGCTGAGCGACTCAAGCGCGAACAAGAAGAGGCCGACCGTTTGAAGCGCGAACAAGAAGAGGCCGACCGTTTGAAGCGCGAACAAGAAGATAACGCTCGCCGAGCTGCAGAATATAATCTGCGCCGTGAGCAGTACCAGGCGCAGAAGCGCCGTGACGAGGATGCTGCTGCAACGAAGCTTAGAGAGCAGAAGCTCGCGGCCGAGGCAGCGAAACGAGCTGCGATCGAGAAAGACGCGGGGATGGCTGCTCGCGCCGGGAAGAAGGACCTGTTTGTTGAGAAGGAGCACGAGCCGACCTCGCGGTCGTCATCTGGCGCCACACCATCGCGCAAGCTCGAGTCCAAGATACCTGCCGTCACACCGTCTCCATCGTTGCTTACCGCGAAGGTTGAGCCATCCGCAAAGAAGGAAGAGCACAAGGATAAGAAGGACGCGATCTACATCGCTGTGGTCAAGCGCGAGTACCATAGTCCACCGATGGAAGAGACGGGAGGTGTAGCTTCAGGCAGTAAGTCCCGCGCTTCTGCGGACCGCAGTGAGGGCGCAGAGACTACGGGCACTTCAGTCGAAAACCACCTAGTCATTCGTTCGCCAGGTCCGACCCCTCAATCAATGCCAGTACCGGTGTCGTTGCAGACGGTGGGCTCCCCTGCCATGCCGTCGAACACGGCCCTCGCAGTGAATCTACGTTCGACTCTTCCCGCGAAACCGCAGGTAGCGAAACCGCCTTCTTCCAAACAGAAGCAGAAAGCGAAACGCGACAAGGCGCAAAATCAGCCACAAGAAGCGGCCGCTAGTGATCGGTCTGCGGCGGCTTTGAGCCCTCTGTCGCCGAGCTTGTTCATACCCATCCTTTCGCCGCACCTGCCCCCGATAACGCACCAACCTGTGCCATTCCATGCGTCGCAGTACCCCGAACCGCGGACGAGGAGCATGTCGGATATGCAGGGCTCGCCTATGGGACTCGCAGACGTCTCTCCACTACCGGAGGCGTACAGCCTCGACCGCGACCGTGACGCAGAAGGGTGGCACCGGGCGCGCACGCCCAGTCCCAAGCCCACTGCGCAGGGAGACCACTGGTCGCCGGCGCGCGATGAGGGCGTCTCTGGCGCGATGTACAACAGAGAGGAGCGGTCTAACCGCCCGCGCGAGCCCGTGCACACCAAGCGCGGGCGTGAGGAGCCGGAGTCAGCGTATGCTGAGCGACCTGCACGCCGTGCGCGGCCGTCGGCAGGCTACGACAATACTAGCTACTCCACGAGCCCATTCCTGAGACAGCGACGTCCGTCTCCTGACCTCGCGCGCACGCCACCACGCCCACCACGTTCGCTGTCGCCCCCGAGAGAGCGTTTGACAGAGTGGACTACTAGTGGGCGAGTTTCGAGCGCACAACGGGTCCCTCTTTCGCCAGATTGGAGCACACCGTCTCAATATGCGGAGGCCGCGTTATCTGGCGATCTCGCGTATCCCATGAGCGACGCACTGGCATCACCGCCAATTATGTCCAGAAAGTCTCAGTATTCCTCATCGGAGCAAGTTTCAAGACCACGTCGAGCTCCCGTTCGCCGAGAGCCAGCGCCTACACCTTCTGCACGGATGCGAACAGACAACGGCCTGCTGGCGCGCATGAGCGACGGGGTCTCCCGTCAGAACAGTGATGACCAGACAGAGCATATCAACCGTCCGAGGATCATTAGGAACCGCTACAAAGGTCCTGGCTCCGCGAACTCGCCGCAGCAACAGCGCGGGCGCGGGCGCGGACGTGGCCATGTACAAACCGCGCGTGGAGGCAGCTCTAGTCGTCTTATGGAGCGCATGGACATGGGCGACAACGACAGTCACAGTTTGCAGGCTCGCATCTCGCTGAAGTAGGTATGTGTCGGACCTGGCGCGGTCACTCTGCTTGCGCATCATTTTCTCCTCTCGATACCACTCTTCTCGATATCACCCTCTATTCTGCGCGATCACCTTGTCGATTGTGGCCGCCTCTTACCGTGGCATTGGTTGTAATTTCGAGATTCTTGGTTTGTGACAGCTCCTTTCAAGGGAAACTGGGATTCATGTTGCCGTGGTCGTCGAAAGACGTATTACGAGCAACTATATCCAGGATGTCTGCTCTCCGTGTTACATGTTATATTAGTACCGAAGTCCATAATACATTGCGAGGTTATTGCATTTAACTCGCGCCGCAGATAGATAGTCCTCGCATCTCCTGCAGGACGCTCTCAACCTACGAAGCACGGTGAGCATTGTTCCAAGCGACAAGCCTTGTATGCGCACCTGGGAATCCAACTGGCCTGCCGCGTAATCGTCTCTTACGTTGTCGGCGAAGTACCTGATCATCGATAAGCAACAATTAGTGTACAAAGACGAGTCGGCACTCACCTTTGCACGCCGCTAAGTTTCTCGTAACCCTCTTCGGCGAACTTGCACTGCATGCGAATCATTGCTTCGAAGCTGGGGTCGAAGAAGGGCACCCGTAGGTCGAGCAGTTGTGGCAGCTCGGCAATCAGCTGCTCATTGAGCATGTCAAAGACTTCCTTCGCGTCATCGTGTTCCTGTTGTGCCTGCAATGGTGTGTCGTATGTCGATCGCGGTGCGCTAAGCGAGACATGGCGTTTGGCATACCTTCGGCAGCTTCGTCGGATCCTCGCTCGGCTTCTGGATGAGCTTGTTCAGCCTGCTCCGAGCGGAGTCGTAGTCGAGTTGCTGCGATAATGTGAGTATCGAGGCGTGCGAGACCGAGGCGAGAGTGCTACCTTCTTGTCGCGCTTGCTTATGTGCTCATTGACTATTGGGAAGTAGGCGTTCATCTTGCCAAGAGGCTCCATAATGGTCGACCGATACGGCGCGTCCTAAGCACAATGTGGTCGTGAGCTCGCCTACCGGAGTGGTTGACCAAACACGCACCAGTTCTCTCCCTACTCCTGTATCCAGATCCTCTACTGCGCGCTTGTAGGCATGCGCCGCCATCGCCCCTTCAGACGACTTGTCGGCAGCACCGTAGAATACGTCGAATGTATCTGCGAGACGAGCCTGCGTCGACGTCATCGCTACGAGCTGTGTCAGTACTGTATCGCGAGATGATTCGAGCCACGACGCACCTCGCATTGCATCCAGGTAACCCTTGCTGTCCTTCTGTAGTGCTTGGCATTCCTTCTCGTATCTGCAATGAAGCTGTGCATCAAGAACGCACAAAGTAGGACACAATGAAAGAGGCGTACGTCTTGTACTTGACCTGTTCGTCCGTGAATTCTCGATCTATTGTGCGTTCAATCTGTCCGGTCTTTTGCAGGAGCTGAGGGAGCGAGTGTAAGCAAGCATGCATGCCGTGCTGCGGGATGACTTACCGACGTTCCTGCTCGATTCATAGACTTCTTGAATCTACGGCCCGCGTAAGTACAATTTCGTCGCTAAATGCACGTACTTACCCTGACCAACTCATCTTGAAGAGTGCCCTTGCGAGATATGGATGGGGAGGAGGTGAGGGTGCGTTGCAGCAAGTGTGCTAGACGCTCCAGAAGGGCTCGGGCGCCAAGGCAATGCAGCCGACCCGCTTACATAACACAAAGCGACTCAATCTGCATAAACAGACGCCCACAAAAGGATCTGGGCTGCCAGCCAGTTGGTCGTCTTTCCCTTGGCTCTGCCACGTTCAGCATGTTCATTGGGACGAAAGGCAGCGAAGAGGCTTGTCACGACGGCCAGACAGTCGAGCCTTTGGGTAGCCGGCGTCGCCAGAGAACGACAGAGAGATTTCATGCTAGATCGCTTGCAAAAAATACAGACGAGGTCTACTCCTGACGGTAACTCGCTACAAAGTGGATAGATGTCGTTGGGATGTAGATGTATACAAGATTGAGGGTATAAAGCTCGAAGGGATAATAATATGCACAGGTGAATTAGACTATGTAAAAGAGATGATGAAGAAGATCGTTACGTTCGGTCGGTCATGCTTTCATGAGATTAGTGCTTTCACAGCGTTCCAAAGCTCGTTACCGCCATACAACCCAGCCACGCCATCTCCACAGCTGCACGCCCGATGGGGGTCAACAGCATAATTTCCTCCGGAACCGGCTCCATCTCGCTGATGGGCGCGACGGGCGCATCGCTGGGCATGCAGAGGCCTAATTTCTTCAAACCCTCCGGCAGGAACTCCATGCCCGCCGCACGAGCGTTGCAGATCCCGATAACAAGGTCGTCCAGACGCTGTTCACGGATAGAAGGTGGCGGCAGATATTGGACAGCTTCAGTCATGGATCCCGTGATGGATAGACCGCACGCGGGGACCCTGACGCCGGTTTCGCGAAGATCGGCGTACGAAACAAGTCTGGCGCAGACACGGAAGGTTTGCAACGCAATCAGACGGTCGACGTTGCCGCCAGAGGGGTGAGACGACGCGCGACTCTCCGTCGGCCGCGTCCGCTTCTTTCCTGGCTCGCCTCTTTTCTTCGTATCTGGATCGAAGGGTACGTAGTAGACGAGGAGGAATTGGCGTTCTTCCAGTCGCACGATGTACGTGTTCGGGTCCTCTCGCAGCTCACTGGAGGTGGGATCGGTTTCTCCTGGCCACAGAGGGAGGAGCATGTAGAGAGAATCTGAAGGAACGCGTTCGAAGATATTGGCGGAGATGGGGTGCTTACGGCGCTTGCTTTTCTGAGTGGAAGAAGATGCCTTGCTGGGCCTCACGGTAGGCAAGAGACCCACATCCTTGAACGACTCATTCAGGTTCTGGATGACGCGCTCCCGCTCTTCTTGTTTTGACCTAGGAGCCATGGTCAGCCAGGGCGGCGTGTAGTTGCTCTCTCGCGGCGCCACAGCGGGCACGACGTTCTGCGACTTCGAGCCTCCTTGTCCCAAGAGCCTCCTTCGCACGGCTCCGAGGATGCCGTGGCTAGCCGAATCCTCAGCATGGCGAGGTTCTGAACGCCCCCGAATATGTTCGAAATAGTTCGAATCCACCGTCGCAAATGCTTCCGCATGAGAGGTCCGCGGCGGGGACTGCTCCTCGTCCTCGATATCCATGCGATCGCCGTGGTGACTGAAGCTGCGCGACGAGTTCGAGAAGCTGTACACGGTGGAAGAGCGGTCCGTGATTGCGCTGGGAAGCATCCCATCCGCGGACCCACTGGTACGCGTATCATCCGACACACGTGTTGAACTCGCCACGTCGACTGTAGAGACGGAGAGCTCCGCACGGTGCGCAGTGCTTTTCGGCGGGACCGGCGGTGGTGGGGGAGACGTCGAGCCTTGCCGAGCCTCGCTCTGCGCATCGCTGCCGACGTCCCCATTGTGGGGCCGGCGCCGATCTGCAACATGTTCGTCGCTCCTTCCGGCATGCGGGCCCCCAGGCGTCGACGGCCGACTTCGGGCAGTCGAGACGACTGTGCCCGACTGCGAATACAACGTCGCACCATCGCCGCCGTGCCGTGTAATGTCCTCTAGCAACCCGTGGGAATTGAGCTTGCTGGTAGTACGCGTGCTGGTGTACTGCTCCTGCACCTTCTTGGTCGCAAGCAGAATGCTCGCGCTCGTGTTCATAGGCGGCTTTGTGCTTCTGTTAGTATGGCGGCTGAAGAGTCCATGATTTCGGAAGATGGAGAAGGCAATCGCGCGCGAATGCTTGTGAATTACGGAACCAGGGCCGCCGCGCGTATTTCCCTTGGAATATGGATCTGGGATATGACGAATGTTGAGGCGTTGTTGCGGTGCTTTTGCCGGTTGGTCGCCTGATGAAAGCAGGAACGCAGATGGTCAGTGATAGATTGACAAAGGAAAAAGGTATCACATACTCGGCATGCGGATACGGTCAACCTTGAAGCGACCAATGTAAGCTTGTCGCCAAAGCTCTTGCGTACCAGGCTGCATCGAGGTGCCGTGGGACTTCGTGTCGGGAAGAGGGGCGCTCGAGGAGATGGACAGACGATGAGGGCCCCGCCCGTCAGTCGACTCTTTCCTGAAGCTCCACTCTACCCGTCTCTCTGCATAGCCATCGTCCCATTGACGGACGTGTCGGGTGAAGACGTCGTCGCCACTTCCAACCGTAACCGTGCTTGGTCTGCGCTGGGCCACCCACTGGGCGTCCCATTCAGCACTGAGCGACGCAGAGCCAGGTGGCTCGGCCCGACCCCGCGGCTCTACGTAAGACGGACGCCCCGAAGACCACGACTTCCGGCCCTCGGTACCCAAGATGTAGTTGATGTCGAAATCGCCGTACTGATACTCCTCAGCTTGCGTAGCCTCCTGGATATCATCAGTGAGCATGAGATCGGGCGTTGTGCCGCGCTGCGCCTCGATGTTCCTGAAGTCGGCCCGCGTCTCTGGGTGGCTTGTCGACTGCACGGTCGCTTCAAGCGCACTGCCCGCGAGATCGTCGTCGACGCTCCTGCTCGCCCGTCTAGCAGTAACAGTCCCGGCGCTGTCCTCCCGATCTCGACCTGGTACGGCGAGAGTGGACACTTCGCGCGTGCGCGAAGCCGACGTCCCTGGTATATCCCACGGCAAGCTGCCGCGTCGTGTCATGAGTGACGCCCCAAGCGCCATGGTAGGCGAATCCGTGTCGTCGAGCACATCCACGTCCTCGTGTTCCACTTGGTTATCTCGCGAGAAGGTCACGGGGGACATCGAGGCCGGGTCTTCTTCGTCCTCTTCGTTGATGCTCATGTTCTCTCCGTGCTGTGATCCGCCGTATGGTCGGTATCCCCCAACGCCGAATGTATGCTGGGACGCTGTATCTGACATGGGAGGGTCTGCAGGACCCCCGTGAGTCTGCTGGAGATCAAATTCAACATCGGTGTCGAACTCGGCGGGTTCTCCCTCGTCCGCTTCAGAGTCATCAAGGCCACTCTCCTGGCCGGAGCTTACGCCGGGGGACATCTCCATGTGAGCAAAGTGATCTGGGTGAGTAGAAGCCGGTACAGGTGGCGGGAGGTCTGTAGATACGGTCGGGGGAAAGGCATTAGTGGGCAGTGACGGGCGCCTCGTGCCGTCGTCGATGGCGCGCATCTTCGAGCGGGTCTTACTGCGTGCAGCGTCGTCCTCGTCTTCATCATACTCGTCGTCACCTTCTTCAGGATCTGCCACTTTGGGTACGCGGGTTCGCCGACTGCTGCCGTTCGAACTAGCGATGGAGGGGCGCGGCGTGCGGTCTGCACTACTTGCTCCAGGGACACGAGTCAGAGGACTGACCATGTCGGATGAATCTGAGCCCTGCGGTGATGGAAGGGGACGTGCTGCGCCGAATGTGAATGTTGACAGCCCGGAGTACAAGTCCTCGCTACTGAGATAGGCGGCACTGGTGTGAGATGGGGACTCGAAGAAGGGGGCGGTGTGCGGTGAAGTAGATGAGGACGCCTCTGCATATAATTGCGATACCGCTTGCGGGTGTTGGGGGCTCGGTAGGGATGGACGACGGCTACCAGAGACGGGAGGGGTGTTGCTAGGCCGGCGCTGCTGAATGGACCTCGGATGTGGGTATGGCAGCGAGCGCACAGTAGAGCCACTGTTGGGAAAGCGGAATATTCGGACAGAACGGTAGCCGTGAGATCAAACGACACGGTATAAATTGCAGGTACGTACAGTCCTGGAACGGAACGCCTCCTCGCAGAGTGCTGGGGTGGCTCAGGATCTTCTTCCTGGGGACGAGCAATGATGTGCCGCCCAATGTAAGATCGAGCGGTTTCCGCGCGGTCACCGTCCTTCGAGACGTCGGGGTGGGAATAGCCTAGCTGTGCGTTGGACGAACTACTCGAGGACGACGACATCTGGTCGTCAAGGGCGGTATTGAACGGGTGTTGAGGATCGAGCGGTGCTAGAGGTGCTCTACGAGAAGTCGAGTTGGTTGCGAAAGCGGTGGCAACGGATACGGGAATAATAGAAGGAATACTAGTTCGACGATAGGCTACAGGCTGAGACTTGCTGGAAGACGAGGCTGCGTTGTCCAGAGTTCTGTCGCGTTTTGATAGCATGGAGGGGATATCTCTGAACTGAGTGCCAGTGTGAGAAAGCAGGAGGTGGTGGTGGTCGCCGGGGGAAGATGGACGTCGAGGACAAAGTATTAGGTATTGTATGAAGAGACGTTCAAAGCATTAGTCTTTCCGAGAACAAGGACATTCAAGTTGTAAAGGAGACCGCCAGCGACTTGAAAGAAAGAGGACCTTGAAGGACAAGGTCGGCCATGCGTTCAAAGAGGACTAGCGGGCACACGTTTTGCATCAAAATTCCGCTCATTTGGGCACGAATCGCCTTTCCGGGAGCGCTTTTGACCACGATTCTTGCCCCAATCTAGGAACAACAACCCCCACGTGCATCTGAAACATATCGACCGTTTATTCCAAGGCGCCCATCAAAGCGCTCCCTCAAAATCCTTCCTACCCAAGTTTCAATTTTGAATTCAATTATCCTCGACTCTTAACCACCTCCGAGGCCGTACAAAATACTCGTTTCATGCTCCAGCCTACGAAGATTGTCTGCGAGATCCAGATTATCGATGCACCATCTTGCCACTAGTCGACCCATTTTCTCTCGGAAGCCTGTCCTTCTCAAGCTCCGTTGGGGAAAACGCGTCGCTCAATGGCTTTCCCACAATGCACCATGCGATAGCAGTGGCGCGAGGCGATGCGCTCGTAAAAGTAGCGTTTTTCTTCGCGCCGCAATGAAGCGACTCGGAAAACTGAAGCACGCCCTGAAAAACTGCCAGCAGATCGCTCGAGGTCAAGACATCCCTGCCGTCGCTGAGGCGTACGACGGCCATGTCACGTTCACCGCCAGGGACTGCGTCCGACCCTTCATCGGGCATGACCTGTCAAAGTCTAAATCCGCACCTTCTAGAATTTGTAGTGGCGAACGATGGACAAACTATGTTCTATAAGATGTTCGACATCACGATCTCGTCTGCTTATCTCGCCCGTCAAACCCGAAACATAGCCGACACGTCGCTGGGGAGATTACACCTGCGGAACCTGCCTCTTATGGCATGTGGTTGCCCTGATTGGGTGAACGGTATCCTTGTGCCCTCAAGCGCCGCAACAAAGGCGAGAGAAAGCATTCTGCGGGAGCGATCCGAGGGCGCCGTCATGGACCTACTCATGTACAGGGGACACAGGTGCCCGACCGTTCGCAACCTGCGCCCGCGAGCAGCCGCGAGCATGGCATGCGTATGACAGAAAAACCGTGCCACGTGGCGGGACGCTAGTGTGGTGATCGCGTGCGTGAGGAGGCGCCGAAAGGGGTGGTTTGTCTCGGGAAGAAAGAACGGCGTGTCACACAACTCGCGATCTCTGTACGTGGTTGTCTCTGCTAGTTGGCTAGAATACCCCGCGTTCGACGATCTGCAACAGGTTCTACGGCTGCCTGCGGGTGTTTTCTCTGTTTCGCCGCCCGTCCCCAAGCGGCTACAACCAAGCTACATAGGCATGGACGCTATTACCGAGATCTCAAGGCCTCACCATCGATACGGAGAAGATCGCCCTGGACAGGGCCCGACGCTTTCCCCACACCGGAGCAACATCCACCGGGTGCATCTGCGTTTTCCAATTCCCGACAACAGAGATCAGGGCGGGCTCGGCTTTGACCTAGGAGGCGGTCCATGGAATAACAACTTTCACGGAAAAATTTGTACCAGCAACGGCCATCGCGGTGGACAGGCACAGTGCAGCGTGCGCGTGCGGCACGCCCTCCCCTAAACGCCGACTGAAAAGACCTTGACTCCTCGCTTCGCAGGCTGGTGCACCTTCTGCAGGTCCCCATACGTTCGAGGGGTCAGGTTGACAAGTACTGGCTTATGCGCACGGCGCTCTGATTCGGAACCTGCGGCAACTCTCGCATGTGCTAGGTATGTGTTACTTTGCCTTCGGGGAGTCGGAGTTCTGCAAGTCTCATTCGGCAAGTAGGCCACATCACATCACGTTCAGCCATGGCGACGCGTATGCTTCCGAGTCCGTGTCCGCAATGCCCCTTTCACCGATGTGGCGCTATGCGATCTGCAGGAGGTCGCAGTCGCATCCTCAGCAACGCTGTCCATGCTGCTGTGCTGCGCGCATCCGACGACTCGCGGGAGTTCCCAGGACATGTGTTCGTGTGTACCCATAGGAGGCCTGGTCGCCGATCGCCACCTACAAATTTATGTGCGGTGCGACGCCCGACGCAGCGATCGGAGGTGTCAGTGATGTTCAGCACAACGAACGTCACTTGGCATACCCCGCTCAATCAGTAGGCACTAGCGCTCATCGAGCAGACTACCCGCAATGCATTCCGCAGCTAATTCTCTGCAATATCGCAGTCAGGAGCGCCACATGTGCGATAGCCCGCTCACCGTCCAAGCGTCCTCGCCCCTCGCGCAGTCATTGCGTCCGCCGTTCTTTCGAATACGAAAGCCAACGACGAATGGCAGCGACTGCGCGAGAGACAACGCTGTATATATAAATGCACAAAAATGTCGACGAGCTCGACGACTTTTAACGGAAGTTTACATCAACAACTCTACAACAATGAAGGTAATATATTTCCTGTGTGTGCTTGCAACAACTGCTGGCCTCGTTCTAGGTGGGTCATTAGGATTCGAACGTCTCGTCTGTGTAATCGTCCTGATATCTCTTTGTAGGCCACCCCGGCGGACATGCTCCGCTGAGTGTGGAGCAGCTGGTAGCCCGGCAGGTATGTATCGTCTATCGTTGTCTTAGAGCCTAGCACCTGATTTTGATTTTCAACGGACGTGATTAGCAAGTGGCACAGAATATACACCTTCTAGCACGCGCATGCGCACCGCAGCTCTCAGCCTTCCAAGCGCAACGCAAGGCTAAGCGGGCACTGCGGAAGCGTCAAGAAGGCTCGGAGACAAGTGTCACAAGTATTAGCTCCTCCGCAGAAACGCAAGTCGAATCAACGGTACCGTCGTCATCGACGTCGACGGCTTTGACACCGCATTATACAAGTATTCAAAACGTAGGTACACCCTTGATTTTCTGAAAGAGCACAGATGCTAAGGAAAACTTTCACCGCCAGTCGACATGTATCCTTGCCCCGGAGGTCACCGAGGGTCCCTACTACATCAACAACGAGCTGGTGCGGCAGAACCTGACTGAGACTCAAGGAGGCGTACAATTCACGCTCGATATCGGCGTCCTCGACGTCTCGACCTGCCAGCCTGTTTCGAACGCCTTCATAGAGATCTGGAGCGGTGCGTTCTGAAATTATTTGAGTCACTTCTCGATGAAACTGACTGCCGGTTCCATCACTCTGGAATCTGTCGGGTACAGCGAACGCGACCGGCGTATACTCGGGCTACTCTGCGTCACTGGGTGGCGGCGAGGGTGGGGGAGGCGCGCCTCCTTCTGGAAGCGGTAACCCGACAACTGGCAGCACGAGCGTGCTTACGTCTGCCTTCAGCGCGTCGAGTCAAATCTTGTCGGCCACCCTGGTGTCGTCTAGCCTCGGTCTCACGCCCCCCAGTGCGTCCGGCAACGTCACTGTTCCAGGTGGCGATGATGGGATGACGGGTGGGGGCCCAGAAAACACGCCGCTGGTGCGCAACGAGACCTTCGGGCGGGGAGGCTATACGTCCGACGCAAACGGGGTCGTGGAGCTCGTCACCATCTACCCTGGGTACTACACGGGCCGCACGCCGCATGTGCACACGATGGTGCATCTGAACTATTCGGAATCCGCGAACGGGTGCGTGCATGCGGTCCCACGCTGGATACATCACAGGCTGATTGAAACATCTTGTTCTGTATTTCAGAACCCTTGTCTCGCATTCGGGCACGCTGGTGCACGTTGGGCAGTTCTTCATGGATGACGATTGGAATGACCAGGTATTAGCGACACTCAATCGTCAGTTTATTCTCTCAGTTTATTTCGTGAGACCGTGATTCAAGCGGGGGGAAAAGGGCCTAAGCGTGCTAGCGCCCAAATAAACTGAGAAATAAACTGACGATTGAGGGCGACTATTTGCATTGAATCCGTACACGGAGAATACGAACAACCGCACGTACAACGAGGACGACAGCATTTTCGCGGAAGAGAATGCCGATGGAAACAATGCCTTCTTCGAGTGCGTATCAGTGGCGCATGTCTGTGGCACTCTATGATCATTAATCACTCTCGATTCTACAGCCTTGAACTGCTGGGGGACGAAATCACCGACGGGGTATTGGGTTACATCAGTGCGTATCTGCAATAGACTCGGTCAAAGTTGGACGTGCTGATCTAAGTTCCATAGCGATGGGTGTCAACGCCTCGGCGTCGTACAACATTACCAACACCAACTACTATAATTCCTCGACCTCCACGACGAGCGCGGCATCTACTACGACTGCCTCCATCTTGTCGAGTGCGACTGTTATCTGAAGCTCGTCGGAAGCGGGAGCGGGTGTTTGGACGCCTCACGGATGATCTGACAGTCTAGGCTGGTATGGTCGTATGGAAACCTTGTAATATTTGCACATTTTTGTACGCGTTTCTTGTCCCAACGGCGGTGGTTTCGCGCGTTCTCCGCGCCCGAAGTGGCTCGAGATTCAGGAACTCGAGGACGGACTGTGGCGCAGCGAGGTCGGGCGTTTCCATCGGCTGTAGGCCTGCCCCGCCGCGGAGATATCGCTTACCTAAGCCTGAGATCTTCGCTCTGAACATTTTCGGACTTCGTAGCAAACACTCGCGCACTCGAGCGCGGAATTCACACAGAACATGACACACGCTCAGAAACGCAAACGCCAGGAGGTTGAAGCGGACGACGGCAGCGATAGCGGATTCTCGGAGGTGCAGGCAGACTCGTCCGAGGACGAAGTGGACATCTCGAACGCGCTCACCGGCAAGAAACCGAGGAGGCAAGGACCAGAGGTCGACTCAGAGGGGGAGATTGAGAATGACGACGAGGAGCTGCAGGAGATTATTCGTAATTCCATCTCGAAACGGGACAAGAAGGATGGGACGGAGCTGTTGAAAAAGACCAAGGGAAAGAAGATCACGAAAGGAGAGGTCGGCGGGGGCAGCTTTCAGAGTATGGGTGCGTGCATAGAGTGCTTGACATCGTGGTGGACCCTCTGGGAGTTCCGCTCCTCAGTTGAATTAGCGTTGAACACTTCACGACCGCTGTATCCCAGAGCGATCAACGATGTACTCTCACTACTCTTTCTCGAGCCAATTCCCCGGCATCCGGCTGTGTATGTTCTGTGGTGCTGTCATGTACTAACAATCTTTGTGGCATTACAGGTCTTCATCCATGGCTACTACGCTCCTTAACGCTGCAAGGATTCCGGATACCCACGCCCATCCAGCGATTAGCCATCCCCTCATTGCTTTCCAACCCTCCTCGCGACCTTGTAGGGATGGCACGCACTGGTTCCGGCAAATCACTGGCCTTCCTTGTACCTTTGGTTCAGCGACTAGGCGGACGTCATTCAACCACGTTCGGCGCCCGCGCTTTGATTCTTCTACCTGCGCGAGAATTGGCTCTTCAAGTCCTGAAGGTCGGGAAAGAGTTGGCTCGCGGATATCATGCCGGAGATGGTGGCGACCACGCCGGAGATGCAAGGACGGAGGACGAGTCGAAGAAGGGACAGGCCTTGAGATGGGGTCTGGTGGTCGGAGGCGAGGGACTGGATGAGCAGTTCGAGATGATCTCAAATAATCCTGACGTGTGAGTGACCCAATCATATGGACGATTTGTATGCTCATAAGCTCTGCAGCATCATCGCGACACCTGGTCGACTACTACACCTTATCGTCGAGATGAACCTCGACCTAAAGTCCGTGCAATATGTCGTGTTTGACGAAGCGGATCGACTGTTCGAGATGGGCTTCGAGACCGCACTCACGGAGATCCTCCACCGCTTACCACCGACACGACAAACACTCTTGTTCTCCGCGACGCTTCCCAAATCATTGGTGGAGTTCGCAAAAGCTGGCCTCGAGAACCCGAAGCTCATGCGTCTCGATGCAGAAAGCAAAATCAGCACGGACTTGCGCATGGCGTTCTTCAGTGTGAAGCAAACCGAGAAGGACGCCGCACTGCTTGTGCTGCTACGTGACGTGATTGGTGTTCCTCTCGGACAACCAAAACCGAAGGAAGATGAAGAGGGGGAGAGTCGGGACCGGAAGGGCAAGGGTAAAGCACGGTCGAAGCACGGGGATGTGCAGACGGCACCACACCAGACGCTTGTGTTTGCGGCGACGAAGCATCATGTGGAATACCTCACGAATTTGCTCACTACCGCTGGCTACTCGGTCTCCCACATCTACGGCACACTGGATCAAACGGCACGCTCACAGCAGATGGACCAGTTCCGGCGGGGCTACACCAGTGTATTGGTAGTCACGGACGTTGCCGCCCGAGGTATCGATATCCCCGTACTCGAAAACGTCGTCAACTACGATTTCCCGCAGGGTGCTAGGGTCTTCGTACACCGTGTGGGCCGTACGGCCCGTGCTGGACGCACGGGCTGGGCATGGTCCTTTGTCACACACAGCGAGTTGCCGTTCCTGCTCGAACTCCAGCTCTTCCTCGGTCGACCGGTCACGCCGGAAGTGCCAAACGGCGGTGACCAGGTGTACACCGAGTCTCTCGTTCTAGGGCCATTCGAGCGAGACCGGCTCGATGACGAGGTCGAATACATACGACGGCTCGATGAGGAGAACAGCAGCCTCCCCGGTTTGCGCGAGATGATGCGAAGGGGGCACAGCATGTACGAGCGCAGCAAAGGCAAAGCGAGCCCTGCGAGTTATACGCGAGCAAAGGTGATGATGAAGGAAGGCAAGTGGGGGCTCGTGAGTACGACGAGCACGCCGCATCCGGTCCTCCTTCGCAGCAAGAAGCGCGGCGACGCCACAGCGGCGGAAGACGAGAAGCGACTAGAGGAGGAGAAGAAACGAAAGGCATTGTTATTAAAGGTCAACGCGTTTAGACCCGCGGAAACCGTTCTTGAAGTCGGTGCAAAGAACAACTCGGACACGGCATTGCTTATGAAACAACGCAGGGTGGCCCTGGGAAAAGCGGCGCTACGAGCCCAGCAGGCTAGTACGTCTGCTGCGATGCTTGAGGAAGAGTCCGCCGAGGAATCTGAGGACGAGAAACATCGGGGTGAGGGTACTGCGGTCGAAATGGCTGATGAGCAAGAGATAGCGGTATGCAGGTATTTCAAGATTTTGAGCGATTGCTGATTGTTTCTTTATAGACGGTATTTGACTCGTCGGGCAAATCGAACCACAAGAGTGGCCACAAAGATTCGGAATATTACATGTCCCACTACCAGAAGGACGCACACACAGAGAAAGGGTGAGTCGACGTAATTTTTCTAGATACTTTCAAATTATTGATCTGCATTTGCATCAGGTACTCGCTGCGCGACGGTGCGACCTTTGCGGAACAGGCCCAGAACGTCACCTTTGATCTCGCCGGTGACGACGCGGTGCAGGAGCGCAAGCGACGCGAGCTGCGTTGGGACAAGTCCAAGAAGAAGTTCATCAAGGGTACGGGCGAAGGCGCCGATAACGTCAAAATGGTAAAGACGGAAAGTGGCGCAAAGCTACCAGCGTCGTATCGTAGCGGCCGCTTCGATGAATGGAAGGCGAAGGCACGCGTGAGCTTACCACGCGTCGGCGAAGCGGAGGCGACGAGCACGGGCAGGGGTAGGGGCGACCAGGGCGGTAGGAAGTGGAAGCACACTCGCACGGATAGCGCGAAGCCGTTGGATAAGCTCAGGAGCGACTACGATAAGAAGGTCGTACAAATGAAGAAGAGACAAGGCCAGGGTGAGACCGACGCGCCGCCAGCGAGAGGAGGCGCACCAGGTGCGAGGGGCAGGGGCAGGGGCAAGCTGATGGGTGGACGCGGACGCTTCAATGGGAAGAGCGTGGGCAAAGTGAAGAGCGAGCTGAAAACCGTGGATCAGATCCGCAAAGCGCGAGTGGTCGCAGACAGGAAAAAGGACAAGAATGCGCGCGGGAATCACCGCGGCGGGAAGGGGAGAAAGGGCAGAAGATAAGGCTATCGAAATACTTGTTCGCTTGCCCTGTTATCCTACCCAAAGCATGCGTTGCAACTTCCATCGCACTATGCATATTGGGCATCTCATGTGGCGCGCATGACAGAAGATGTATGGCTCATCTTGGTTGGTTCTGATACAGTGTTCAGGTCATAACGTGTACTAGTAAGTGATCTGGACATGGCAGGGCAGCCGGCGACCTTGAATTGGAGCGTACGTACATTCTCTGTGCATCGCCACTATCTTGCGCTGATACCGTCTATGAATAGTTTGGTGGGCCCCTTCATTGCTCTGAATCGAGAAGCAATCCAACTGAGACGGTACCCCTGGCCTCCATAGAGTCCCATATCTTTGTCGCTCTTTTTTGGGCCCGGAGCTCTCTGTTCCGGCGAGAGTGCCATGGTACGTTCTCACTTTTGCTGACAGGTTTGTGAGAACAAAGCGCACTTTTGACTTTGATTCGAGCGCCCAATGGCGCTGTCTCACATGGGACGCAAGGTTTACGCACTGCCACGCCGGAGAGTTGGGCCTTTGAACCCATCTGTCAAGTGTTATCTTATACACTGCCAGATACCGTGCACCGTTTTAACGTTCATGAAGTACCTGGTGATCGCTAATTGCTGCATTTAAAGCACCTCCTTCTCCTGCACTCACGTTGTGCACTGCGCAAAACCTGTCTGCGACCCCATGGATCCTTCACCTAAACAGCCCACGACTACCGCTACAGAGACTTTGTTCTCATTTCCAGACGGGGTGCCGCCCTTCAAGGAGCACGTGTACACAGAATCGTACAAGAAGAGCGACCTTACATTGAAGCTCCTTGCGAGAGGCAAGGCTGACACAGATCTCCCACCTCTTTTCGAGGGGGATCCGATCACGGGTACCGTTGTTCTCAATGTTCATGAGAAGTCTCCAATCAAGTCGGTCTCTGTCGAAGTGAGATTTGTTTTTAATTGAGCCTACTCATTAAATCTGATGGCGCTGTTGGATAGGTTGCTGGTGATATGCTCGTTAGCGGAGAATATGCAGGCGTGACATACAACTTCGTCACCACCACCCAACAATTATGGCACAGCCCCAACAGCCACGCGCTGCTCGGTTCTCACCATCAGCTCATTGGCGATTTCTCGTGGCCATTTTCCCTTTCTCTGCCGCCGACCGTCAAGTTGAATCGCGGCGGTCAGGAGATCTATCCACTCCCAGCGTCTTCTTTGACGAGGCGGGGCCGTATCACCATTCAGTATCGCATCTGCACCACTGTTGTTCACGGGCTGCTGTCTGCAGAGCATACGTGAGTCCAGCAGCGCCGTTACTCATAAGTCCATTAACCGACTGATATGGACCTAGGGTTGGTACGACTGTGATCTATGTTCCTCTCACTCGACCCTCGCTTCCTTCTCCTGCCCGGCAGCTGGCATATCTGGAGAGAAAACCCCTTCCGGGCCCGGAGGCCGACATCGACGGATGGCATAGCTTGCCCAACATCATGATACACGGCACGACAGCTCACGGGAGCAGCGTCGAGATAGGATGCAAGGTCAGTTTTGGTACGTCTCAAGCGGAAATTTCCAAGTGCTGATTGTTACGACCAAGCTCTCGCTTGCCTTGCCTGTGAGTCTAATACGATCGGAACCTTTTTATCACCTAACAGGTCTTTCATAGCTCTCTTACACCAGGGGATCGCCAATCCCGTTATGGATAGTGTTGCAGTGCGCAGATACCGACCTCTTATCTGCTGTGTTACCTTCCGTGCGACTGCGGCACATTCAGGTCGACGGGTACGAGTGGCCGGAGACAACCACCCCTGGGGAGGTTCTGGACTTGACCACTACCTCTCCTGGCTCGACGAAGGGAGGCCCTGATCGCGTCGAAGACATTCAGACCGCCGACTGGTGGGTTGGGCCGCAAGTCTCGCAGTCAGCGGCCACACCATCGCGCGTACTACAGGGCGAAATCCATCTCAAACACTCTTTGCAACCTACCACTCATCTTGGATTATTCAAGAATAACGTATGTGGGCCACATTTCACGAGCTTTAATTTAACTACTGACGCTTTCGACCTGGCAGTACTCGGTGGCAATTCATGCGCCGAGCTGCCCTGGCTTCACTGCGACCGGCGCTCCGGGCGCCGTTTTTGCAGAGGTCCCCGTAGAGATATTCACCGCCTATGGTGATGGTCCGCATCCCATCGCGTACAGTCCCGTGCGCTATGACGCTCTGACCGAGGAACTCGAACATGGCAATGCGGCAGTTAAGGACCACATGCACAGTGGATAAAGTAGCTTGCGTAGCGTTATACTTTTGATATCTTGGGAGCAATTGCGTTAATCGTCCATAATAAGATCATGATAGCAGACGAGGAAATCTGCACAATATGCTCAAGACATGCCATGCCTTCCGACGGTGGTCGTCGAACTCGATAGGCCATATCAAACCAGAGGGGACACAGTGGTCACATGAATCAGGATACTCCGGCTTCCTTCGCATCAACCACTATCGACCAGTCACTTAATTTCCTCCGTTCAGGTGCAGGACTACCCCTTTAAGTGCGTACAACATTTTGTTTATCAGAGTTATACTGGGATGATGGTTGAACGTTGAACTGCGGGGTTTGCACTAGGTTTGTGTCATTATGTGTCCGCAGCTAGCTGTCCATGAGGTTCTGTGGGTAAGTACGTCTGTGTCTGACATGAACCCCGTGATAGGTAGAACCAGCCACCTGCCAGCGTTAAGTCAACAGGTACACATCCGCAGCACTGGAACCATGTGAGGTCTTGCCACAATCTGACGGCGCTTTATAGGTTTGTTGAAGGAGAGATAGTAATGAATCAAGTGTCCTTACAGGACCCGAGCTCCGATCATAGACATCCGCGCTCGTCAGGCACTGTCTCTTCAAAGCGGAACTGCACAGCGCATTAAAAGCTGCATGCTTGGTCGTACTGGCAAAAGTCAATGGATCCTCCAGCCTTTTCAGACGAGCATCCCGATGACGCGCTGCTTCCTGCGTACTCCGCGAACTCGTCAGGCATCGCACCGGCCGCCGTCGAACACGCATACACGGCGGATGACAAGACGGGGAAACCGTGGTTCACCCTCAAGCTCTTGAGCCGTGCCTCGTCGGCAACGCATATCCCCCGGTTGGTTGAGGGCGAATATGTCTCTGGCTCTGTCGCTCTTGATTTAGACGAGGATACCAAGATCAAGTCTGTCGTTGTCTCTGTGCGTTGAAAAAGAGCCTGACCATTTCGAAATTGCCGCTAATCTTACAATCACACAGGTGGTGGGAGAGCTAATCATGCAAGGGCTCGATGTCTCGTATTTCATGCAGAAGACGGAGCAGCTATGGTCACCAGAGACGGGCTACCCGACTCTAGCCGAAACACCCGCCACTGAAGGCTCGGATCAGCGTCTTCACGGGTATAAGGGGAAGTTGCGGGGCAAATTCTCCTGGTCGTTCTCTATCGAGCTTCCTCGCAGCATAGAGTGGAAACGTGGTGAGGCAGCCGAATATAGCATGCCTGCATCTTTCTTGCAACGACAGAGCCGTGTCAGTGTCAACTATCGCATCAGCGCCACGGTAGTTCGCGGAGTTTTCGCGACGCCATACATGTGAGGAATGTTCATCTCTATCCCGAGCGAATCTGAATATCAAGGATAGCATCGGAACGAACGCTGTATACATTCCCCATATTCAGCCCCAGCCGTCTTCTCCGGCCCGTCAACTTGCGTATCTTGATGGAACACCTCTACTGGGACCTCTCGACGATCCCGAGGGTTGGAATATGCTCCCAACCGTCTCAATTCGCGGAAGAATTTTCAAGACGCGTGATATTGAGCTGAAATGTACGGTAAGTATATACCGGACAACAGCAATATAATCCAACTTATCAATTCCCCCAGGTATCATTCGTATCGCCAGTAAGTATATCACCACGATGGTGGCGCCGCCACAGCTAATTTCTCCCTATCGGAGCTCGAGTATACTAGGGGCTCAAGTATCCCTGTGTCAATGAAACTGGAATGCGACGACGCGCAGGCTTTGGACATTCTGTCCTCTGCTCATGCGCCTGTCCTTCGCCTTCGTCGGCTGCTCTCACTGCAATATGACAATGAAAAAAGTCAGGGTAGACCAGGCCGACCTAGGACATTAGCGAATCGCGAAGCAGTCCATAGGATGCCGGTCCATGACCAGAAGGACGAGGTCGTACAGGCTCTGTGGTGGCCAGAGACACCACCAGGAGGCGATATACCGGAAGCAGCGCGGGCTAGGCGGGTACTGCAAGGAGAGCTTCACCTGCATTCTTCTTTGTACCCGACGACTCATCTAGGCCACTTCAAAGTCACAGTAAGTATCAAAGGTTCTCTATTCCGGGCATCGTTGACACCGGCTTCGCTTGACTTCCAGTATGTTGCAGTGCTGTACCCCCCGAATATCGCAGGCTTCACACCAGCAGTTGATCCCAAGACCGTTCTGCAGAGTACACCCGTGAAGATTGCGACCGTGTACCCATCAGGACCCCGGCCAATCACTTACTCAAAACCGAATCACCCGCCTCCTCCAGGACCTAGTCAGAGAAGAGATATGGTGATAGCTGCGTTCACATGAAAATGAGTTCTAGTCGCTGTATCATGTAGTCACACCGAATCAATCCGCTCTTTCCCACTTTGCGCCGTCCCCGTCGGTAACCTTCACGTCCGGTTTGCCTTCGAGCAAATCAACACCCACAGATCGTAACGCGTTAACACACCATTCTGGGTATACTTTGTCCCCAAAGTAGGTCGCAAAGAAGTTTTTGAGGTATTCAGGATATGTGCCCGCGACGATAGCGTCTCGCGCTCCACCCATCAACCGGGCCTGGAAGACAAGGTTATGCAGTGTGAGAGCTGACAGAGAGGGATATGATTAGTTATTATACTGGTATAGGTAAGACTAAGTGAATACTGCACACCGTGGGCAGTGGCAGTTTCCAGAGTGATATTGTGGTGAAGGATCGCACGTGAAGTTCGAATCGCGCATGTTGGACATGGGCATGTTTCGTCAATTGGGCTCATGTCTTCTGCATGCTTTCCCAGCCCTACAAGATATATTTGCTGTGAGCACACATCTCACAGGAAAGGCAAAGGGGCAACACACGTAGGTTGAGTGGTCCATTGAACGTCAATGCAACTCCAAAACGGGCTGTTCTTGTCGGAAATACACAGTCTGCCTATTTGACGGTTGTATGGGGTAAACACGAACAAAAGACCTGTACGTACCATATCTACGCCTAGAGCAACACAAACGAGTAAATCTAGTTCGAGCGATTAGGTTTACTGGGGGCAAGATACGATAGGCGGTCTTCAATACCTTCCGCAAACCCGATCCCCATTGAGTATCGTGGCCCTGTCCTATAGTTGAGGGTTTGCGCGTAGTGAGTGGACGAAAGACCTACGATCGACGGGAAGCTTGTCCGCGCATTGCTTTATCCTGCCCGACATATCAGATGATGGGTCATATCCGGATACTCGGTTGCACTCACACTCTCCAGAAAATGTCTATACAAAAGGTTAATTGAGACGACGCTAATGAGTAGATGTCTTCACCTTTCTCCTCACCACCACTGAGGCCTCCGATGGCATATCCTGCGACTCTGTCTTTCCGAGCAATCATCTCGTCAAGACATTGATCGCGCAGCTCAGGATCGAGGCCGCCCTGCACGATTGCGAAGAGATTTTGTACGTCCGTGCGCCCTGACTTTTCATGTGTTTCGATACAGCGGTCCAGCCAGCGTATTGTTCTGAGCATTGCTTCCCCTACTCGTGGACCTGTGGTGAGGCTGGAGACTATGTAATAAGGTATGAGAACGAATGGTGCAAGAACGCTTTAGATCGACCTTACCGACATCGTCCAGCTGCATGATGATATCTGCGCCAATAGCATGTTGTATTGCGATACTCTCTTCAGGCTAGCAGTACTTGTCAATGGTGCGTTTTCGTGAAGACCACCGACACACACCGTCAGCATCGTAGGCTTTCCATCGAAGGGGCTTTCAAACAATGCGCCCTCCTCCGTGATCTGAGTGAACTTATTGAGAGACACCAACTGGAAACCGCCACTGTCCTGTAAAAATGCAATGCTTAAAATCACATAAATTAGCTACCAACATTGAGACTTACGGTGAGTAGATTGTGGTTCCATCCTTGAAACTTATGCGCACCTCCAGCTTCTTTGAGAACTTGAATACCCGGTCGGAGGTTCAGATGGTACGTATTGTTCAGTATGAGGTTGATGCCGAGCGATTCTACTTGCTGCGGAGTGAGACCCTTTATCGCAGCTTGAGTAGCCACGGGCATGAATGTAGGCAGTATTGTTGTCCCATCTCAACACGTTCGGTCAGTACGCAAGTCTCGTGCACCGCACCGACTGAACTTACGAGCAAGCTTCATGCGAGAAACCCTGGCCCGCGTCGTAGGGCATTTCGCAATCACGTCAAACTGCATTTGACAGTTGGATATCGAAAGTAAGCGTCTGAACGACGTGGTTGAGGATCTGGGAGTGGCAAAGAGCCTCCGTGAGATGTTTGTTCGAGACGATCGCGGGTCAAGTTCAGATCTTGATTTGATTGGCGCCCGTAATTGCACTCAGCGCTATTGCGGCGGTTAGCTTTCGCTATGGACCACCATCTACTGACTACAACACTTTTGCGGATGTCGTCAAAGCTCCCGATGAAATAGATTCAAATAAAACGCTCCTACAGCCTACATTGGTAAGTCAGGCTCGCACATTAGTCCTGTTGGTTTCTAGCTCTCAGGGGCCAAGGCGCTTACAACTCACAGGCTCGCACGTCGAAAGCAAGGAACAAAAGCATATGTCGACGGACACATAGTCTTAACTCAAATCACATCCTTGGATTGTTTCCAGATGAGTCTCGCAGACCAAAGACTGCCTCCCTTACGTCGTCGCCCGCGCCGCCCGCGCTACATCGGTCAGATCCCTGTCTTCGTTGTCCACCACACCCTTGGGACCTACTACTTCGACGACAAGGCAACGATCAAGGTCTGGTCGCAAGTCTGTAAAACGTTGCGGGACCAGATAGGCGATGTCGACGAGTGGATGCTGGATCACGTTAACCCCTTTCCAAGCCCTTTCCCCGAAGACATCACGCGCATGATTCTCGCGCATCTTGCAGATAGTACGGATGAACTGAAAGCATTCTCATTGACATGCAAAGCCTGGGCGCCCTTCGCACAGTTCCACCTCCTCCGCAAAATACGTCTCGACAAGGGCTTTCGCCTCGACCTCCTTCATCGATACCCTGGGTTCGCGTACGACTTGGAGCCGTCATTGACGTCAATCTGCAAAGCGCTCGTGTATGCTGTCACCCATTCCAGCAGCATGCAAGTAGCAGTTCGCGAGCTCGTCGTGTCTTACGATGCGAGGTCTTGGCTCGCAGACGACGCCGTCTCTGAACTTCTCTCTACGCGGAGATCCTCTTCACTTGCTTCATCTAGCTTGATACCCCGCGCGAGGATGGACTTTGTTTTAGATATCGACACATTGGCCGCTCTTGTGGCCGTTCTCCAAAACTTGCGCGTCTTGGTCCTCCGAAACGTGGTCGTCCGGTCGGATGCGCCTTTCTTTCAAGGGGAATTTCCGAGAGACGTATCGTCCATCCAACAGGTCATTATTCATCGGCAACGCACGCGGGTGCAATGCAAACTCCGTCTGGAGCATGTCATCTACAGCGGACAACCAGAGGAAACCTCTGCCATCGGTAACACGGAAGGAGGCGAATTCGTTGTACCATCGATTTGGTCCCTACACGTTGGCCTAGCGTCACATATAACTCATCTTTCAACAACGTGGTCGCAAGAGGATAACGGCAGCGTTGGTGACCTTTCTGAGTGTCTCGCAGCACTCGGAAGGACACTGCTATATCTGGCACTGCAAACACCTAAGGCGCATACGCATTCGGGGTCTACAGGTGTGTTGTCTGAACGCCTGCATAATCAATCGCCCGCTTATAACTTTTCTCAGGTGCCGCGAACAGTACTCTAGTTCCAGATATTTCAGCATGTCAAAAGCTGGATACGTTCGCCGTACTGTTCTCGAAAACAAACGGCGCGCGGTGGGTCATCGCGAACAAGCTTATGTTATCGTTGCCGAGGAACGTGCACACGGTCAAGATCGTCCTCGAATTGCCTGTCGCCCACTGGCAAGGTCCTGTATACGAACTGCGGCGGACCGATCAAATACTTCACGAGAGGCCGACCATCCAATTGGAAATCTACCCTGAAGATAGGTTTGGCGAATGCAAGACGGAAACCTTCTTTCCTCGCCTCCAAAAAGCGTCTCGAGTGCAAACCTATGATCGTCGCGATTTCCTTGGCGAATCTTGGCCGAAGCGCGATCGGCGAGATGATATCCTCCGAATCATCATGGGATAAGCTGGTATGTATCCATTACTCCTCAGATGACCAAAGCGTACTTAGCCTTGTGTAAACCTTACTCAGACTGAAAGCGAGGAAACTGGAAGATGGAAGATGGACGTTGCGAAAGTGTCTCGTATTTCTCCTAGATAGATGAGATATAAAAGTGGTATATAGTGATGTACAGCACGATCTACTGCGCAACGACGAGTTTTATTTGTTCAAAGAACTTCACGCAAATGCCATTGAGTAGATTTCGCGACATATCACGGCGACGGCCGGCTCATCGGCCCGGTTCTGGTGAAAGCAATTAGACGCCTTATGGCGACGACCTCTTGTTTTCACTCCTTCCACCCACCTGAGTTTGCTAATCCAAGGCATTCCAAGACGGACAGAATCCGATAATACGCAGTCATTGCCGTCAGTGAGTATCTAGTGTGCATGCATCGCTCTCCCAGCAGCTGATGTCCGAGTCTGTCCAGGCAGTCGCAAGGTTGGCAAATATTGTCCCCACAGCCGAAGACAGCAACCCTAGTATGATCCTCGCGGACAAAATCCTCCCACCTCGACCTCGTCGGATCCGTCGGCCCCAGTATGTCGGTCGTATCCCTGTCTTTGTCGTCCATCACACCCTCGCGGCATTCTATGCCAACGACAGAGAGACTGTCAGGGTCTGGTCACTAGTTTGCAGAACATTACGCAACCAGATAGGTGATATCGACGAGTGGATGCTGGCCCACATTGCGCCCTTTCCTAAGCAGTTCTCCGAAGATATCCTGCGCATGGTATTCAGTTATCTCATGGACGACAGGAAAGCTCTCGAAGTCTGCTGCCTGATGTGTAAAGCATGGGTACCATTGGCACAGTTCCACCTCTTACGCCAAGTACGCATCGACCAACGATTTTGCAACGACCTCCGTTTCCGTTATCCAGCTTTCGCATACGATCCCAGCCCTCCCCTAGCATCCATCTGCAAAGCGTTTCTTCATGCTGTCTCACGTTCTCCGAGTATGCAGGTCGCCATACGTGAGGTCGTCGTGACATGGTCCTCGAAGCCGTCAGCAGCCAAGTGGATCCTCGCCTTGCACCGAGCACAGCGAGACGAAAGCGTCGGGCAACTTGCATCGGCGTTTCCGGCACCCTCTGGCGCAATAACACCTGCGGCGCTGGAAGAAGCCACGTTCTGCTCCCTTTTGACCGAACTCAAGAATTTACGTGTCCTGGTTCTGCGCAATGTCATTGTCTGGTCGACTGCGCCTTACTTTTCAATGGAAACAATCCAACGGCGCCTAGAGTCTCGACAGCCCACAGAGATGCGATGCCAGCTCAGTCTGGAATATGTTGCGTTCAGCGCAGAGCCGAAAGAACTTCATGACGAACGCAGCACAGGTGACGGCAAGCCACGCATCCCATCAATTTGGTCCCTGCACGCGGGTTTGGCTGCCTACATCACCGAATTATCCACAACATGGACACCTGTGGATCAGAACCATTGTGACGGCCTTTCTCAGTGCCTGAGGGTACTCAGCGGAACACTCATCAATCTGACATTACAGGTCCCTGATGAAATGGATAGAGAAGGTTTGGTGTCCCCTTCCATGGCCGTAGAGCTTCTCTGACTCTCTGCGTGTACAGATACCAAGGAAGACCTGGTGCCAGACATATCCACATGTCACAAACTGCGTGCATTTGCGGTAGTCCTCCCGTACACCGCTCCCGCACTTTGGAAGGCCGGAAATGTCCTGCTCAGCTCGTTGCCGAAGAACGTTCTCACCGTGAAGTTCGCCGTCGTCCAGACGGCCATCCCGACCCACCACGATGAAACACGCGAGACAGACCTGATCCTGTACGGGAGAAAGAATGTTCACTTGGTGCTGTACTGCCAATATGAACACTCGTGGCCCACTCTCCAAGTGAACTCCCTTTTCCCGTTTCTTGTTGAGGCGTCTCGAGTGCAGGTCATGGCTCTGCAAAACTTTGTCGACGAGGTACGTCCAGATCCACGAGAAATCGCACGCCACAACAATCTCACGGTGCTGTGGATGCAGGGTCGCACAAAAAATCTCGCACGTGGCAAATCGACTGCTCGCAGGCGTGGGGAGCCGTTTTTTCATTCGCTCGATCTGGAGTTGGATTGGGACGAGACGGACGAGACGGGTGAATGGTATCAAGACGACGCACTTGATTGGCCTCAAGACGACACACTTGATTGGCTTGACAGCGCGGACGCTGCCCTATGACTGGGAAGTTACACATAACGAATAGATGATATCAAATGTGCTGGTATACTGGACCGCGGCGAGCGCATTTCAAAAAATCATCAATGTGGACTAAATCATGATGCGGTCTACTTCCTCCAAAGTCCAGTATTTCTTCATGTTCTCTGCAGAAAGGTCCGCGACCTATAGTGAAGACTTTGAGACGCAGATCCGTTCGTGTGACACGCGCCAGTGCATTACTCACCTCCTGGTCAAGGTGCTGGAAGAGAATGTCACGCCAACAATCCATGCAAGCGCGCATTTCCTGAGGCGAGTATGAAGACGGATCCGCGTTCCACTTTGTGAGAAGTGCACCGAGCTTGTCGAGCCCTGCATAGCAAGTGAAGGAGCGTCTTCAGACGTCGAGAAGATGGACACTACCTTCATGAATGCCATGGTGCGAGGCTAGGTGCACCTCATCGTTCGCAAAAGCGGACATCTTCTTCGCCAGTATAGGGAAGATGTGACGCTCCTCGATCGTGTGGTGCATGGTAAGATCTGATAGCAGCAAGGACAGTGTGATAGAGGAGGTAAGATGAGGAGGAGGATAGAGACACACGTTGCTTCATATCAGCCGCCTCGGAGAGATACAGCTTCAGCGAGAGTCCCCTCTTGCTGAAGGACCCGTCTGCCAACTGATCAGAGTGCGTATGTTCAAAGCCAGGAGGACAGAGTGGACAGAAGAAAACACCCACGGTGTAAATTAAGTCAACTAATCCAAAGAATTAAAAGTAATCAGTGGCCCTCGATGTTCATGGAAAAGGAGCGTTCACCCACATTCTGTCTTGAAGTAACTGTGGAACTGTTGCATCGTAGTCGCGAGCTAGACACACCGATTATCAACCTCGGTCTCGAGACAAAAAATCCGCAAGTAGCAATAACCTGTACCTCAGGCCGTACCGAGGCCTGAGATACAGGCACAGATGGTATATGTACACACCCGATTCCACCGCCTTTCGTCGCGAGCATGAGCTATTGGATCGCTGGCCTGGAGCGACTCCGTGCCTCTAGCAGCGGATTGGTGGGGTGTTTGAGATGCCATTGCTCGTCCCCAACTACTAGGAGATACAACGCGCGTCCTTGATGGTCGTGGGCGTTGCAGGATAAGGAGCCGGTGCCAGTAGGATGTCTCGCATCGCGAGCTTCGCGCTGCGCCGCTGAGCGCTCGGAGCATTTGATGGGCAAGATGCGAGCGTCTCTTTTGGGACGCTGTTCGAAGAACCTGGTGGCGAACCACGATGTGCGATGAGGCCATCACCGTGTTCTCGTCGGTCTCTCGACGGAGCCGGAACGATACAAGGTTCGTCAGGCTGTAGTTCGTCTCCTGCACAAATCGGATCATCATTGGACCCTGTGTCGCCGCCACGGAGGCACCCCTGCAGTCCGACGCCGCGGCGACTAGAGCTTCTAGGAGTGCAGGAACACCGACAGAAGCTTGTCCAGTTGGGCAATCCATGCCTATTTGATAGGCCTGACACATTGTCGTAGTGGTGCGTAGTTATCAATACATCGTGCTGAACTCAAATTCTTTCCGGTTTACCGCGATACTCGGGTTACCTAGTCGTTCGTGGCCCGTGAATTGCGTATTGCGTATCGTGCGCATCACAGCCTTGCACGTTGCTTTACAGAGCCGTGATGATTACGGCTTCCTGCCAGCGGAAATGATTAGTGAAGATGATACCGCTCACTAGCACAGCATCTAGGCCGGCCATACACTTACGAAAAGCCTGATTCTCTCGCAGGAGATCGACGTGACAGGCGAGTATTGTCCCCGGAGTAGCCTATGAATAGCTACAACACGTGAAGCATCGTGGGCGCAAATCCCTCTATCTATGATGCTGTCGGCATTTTACGTGAACTAGAGGTTTAGTGCAGCTATTTGACAATTTGTTTGTGTGCTGACATCCATGTGGCGTTTCCAGATTTAATCCCATCCCCGGGCCCCCAGAGACTCTTGTTCATCAAGAATGGCGGTCGCACCGCCGGTCAGGAGTCGAGCGAAGGACGCAGACGCCGCGACGACGACACGCATCTCTCATGTTAGTCACGCGACGGCGCAAAGACCTCCGTGCAACTGAACCGCATTCCACGCATGTCCAAGTTATCGGTTGAAAGCTGTCTGCATTTTGCTAGCCATACACATGAAAGGTGCGTAATAGTACAAGAATGGTGACTACTAGCTACTCGGTTCTCTAGGTTATGACGAATTATTGACAGTGGCTGTATTCTAGCGGTATGAATTGCATGGAGGTATCAAATTGGAGGGGAAAGCATGTGCCAGATATCCGGAAGGGACCAGCCATTTCACGACGGTCTCCTAATGCGTAGCACCGGAGGTCTGTTTGTGCTCGATTAGTCGGCGACGTACGACGCCCTCTGCGTCCTCCCAGATGCTGAGACCGCATCTCACGGACTGCTCCCACTGCGATGTCGTGCTGGACGGAGCGGGCTCTGCGACGACGCACAGCGCGTCTCCGCCCTGCGCCACCACGGCGGCGTTCAACGCATCTACAGCGGCGGACTGGTCGGACGAAAATCCTGTCACTTGAATCAGCACGAGAGCCAGCTTCGGCTTCGGTTTGGGCGCCGTGGTGGCGTCAGGGTGAGCAGGTCTCTCACTGGGGGCGAGAAGGTCCATGATGGGTGGGATGATAGACACAGCGGACTGTGGCGTCGAAGGACGGTACACGATGGCTACGTGGGTGAGTGCCGGGAGCGACGCGAGATGCTCCCAGCTAGAGCCTTCGTTTCTAGTGTCCATTCCCGGTGCAGCATTGGGCAGCATCTGGGTCTGTGTCGTGGAGAGATGGATGCGGAGGTGCGTGACAGTAGACCCAATGAGGCCGATGTCCCAGCCATCGCGGCACGAAAGGCCGAGCAGGTGTTGCTCGCGTGGACATTCCAGCGCCTGCACTGTGGAGCATCCATACATTTGCTTGTATGAGGGCAGCGCGAATCCGTACGCAAGGCTCTCGACGCCCTTGCACGCGTCGACGGCGCGCTCAATAGCGCTCAAAGGGCCCAGGGCGAAGATACCGAGGTGCTTGACGAGGCCGGCTGCGAAGGTGGGTGGTTTCGCTGCGATAGTGGACGCGAAGGCGTTGACATGACGCGCTGTGGGGAGCACGACGGTGCGGTAGACCAGCGGGTCGACGAGATCGTGCATCCAGGAGGACACACGGGAGAGCGCGAGGGCGGTGCGCGTGTCCGACGCGGCGGCGCGCACGAAGATATCGCAGAGCAGTTCTGCTGGGAGTTCAGCGAAAACGCAGGGCTGCGTTCCGTTCATGATGTTGATCGGAGGATGGTGAGTGGCGGCTGTGAAGGCGCCGGTATGGTTGAGTGAGCGGGTCGCGGTTGGCTTGCAAGATGTGACGACCGTCTACCTGAGTTATATATCCCTCGAAGGCGGCCACCAGGTGTGTCGCGTGCGGCTAAGGGATGTTCGACAGTCAGAACGAGGCTCTGGCCGGAAACAAGGGTTGCATTGCTATATAGTCGCCGCCTGTGGATGAGCGCTGGTTCATCATGACAGAAAAAGTTCTATTTGGACGCTGTGGCTACGAAGTGAGTTCGGCGTGTGTGGTATCCGTTGATTTGAGTGATGATTGCAGTCGCCTACTTGCCTCTCGTGGAGTTCTGTCCATGTTTACCTGGGGTGCATGCAGGTAAAGGAAGGAGCCATGGGCGCCACACCGCCCATGCCGAGCCCCGAATCAAACTGGACACCGGTCGTCGGGAGGACACACGCGACGGAAAATCACAGCTGCCCCCCGACGCGCTACTAAACCCGACACTCGAGAATGAAAATCTCCTCGGATGAACTTCAGCCGACATACCAAGCTGGCCTTTGTTGCAACTGCGCCTAATATGACGACACGACAAGATCCTCCTCGCGGCGGCTCGCGCCCTTTTTTCAGTCACTATCCACACCGCGTGTTCACATTATCAACTTTTCCTTCTCACGATAACACTCGAGTACTGCGATCAAACAACGGGGGTGGCAAGAAGGCGAATACCACGCGTCAGGTGCAGGATGTCCTGTCCAGTATCTCGTTACACGGACTACTAGCATGCACCTCACGTAAAATCACCGGCCACCTGACGCAACGCTCCCACACACTGGCCACCTTCTGACCCCACATCGCGGACTATGATGCTCCTGGTACCTCTCCACCGCTCTCACCACGTCCAACGTCCACTCCGGCTCCAGCTTCCGCACTAGTACTAGGCGAGTTCTCCGCGGCGACTGCAGGCGATGATGTCGATGGCGCCTCTTTCTGGGGCGTCAGCGCGCTCAGCAATACTGACAACTTGTGCGCCTGCGTCGTATACAGCGCCGACACGTTGAACTCTAGGTTGACCATCGTGCCGTTTTGCGTCGTGCCCTTTATGATGGCCGCAGGCTGGGGTTGGCCGGCGGGTGGCGCGTTCGCCGCGGGCACAGGGATGATGCCCATGCTGCTCAGGGTTGTCAGTACAGCAACAGGAAGCAGGACGGCGATTGGGGTTGCTGGTGCGGTCGACGGCAGGGCCGTACCGCTCGACGTGGAAGTCGAGTAAGCGGGCGCGGTCGTCAGATGTTTCACCGTTGGAAGCGGTGATTCTGATGCTGATGAGCTAGAAGTCGTCTGGGAAGGAGTTATCGAAGTGGGTTCTGGCGTCATGTCAGGTGTCGAGGGTGGGTAAGCAGTATAGGAAGGGTTCGATCGTGGTTGTTGTGAGTAAGCATACGACGTTGCAGTTGGCACCGTCTGGCTGTTTACTGTGTTGGGAACGGGTGGCTGTGGGGGAGGGTACGTGTATGGTTGTGGGTTTGGGTTGTAGGAGCTCGAATATGGGCTGTAAGTATAGGGGCTGCCAGTCCCATATGGTTGAGCTTGTGGGTGCGTATAGCTTGAGTACTGGGAGTACGTCGACGTGACAATAGGGGTTGTCGAATGGGCCGGAGCTGGAGCTATGCGCTGGGGAGTAGTATGATATGATGAGGTCGGATTCGACGCGGAGTAGGTCGTCGATGAACTGGAGGCAGTAGCTGGAAAAGTTGTCGTACTGGGCGCTGTGACAGGATACGAGGACGTTGAGGCAGTGGGATTGGCACTAGGGCTCCCTTGTGCCCGTTCTCGCTGTTGTGCACGAGCAATGGCATTCGTCGCAGATGTTGCCCTCGGCGGAGCGGGGCCCGCGATACGCATTGCATGCTGCACGAGCGCAAGCTTCCGTCGACGCTCCAAATTGTCCAATTCCGATCGCAAAGTCCGATACTCGAGGTTGAGGGCAGAGTTTGTGGCGCGGTCTGACTCCAACACGGCTTGCGCGAGCACGTATGCCTGGTCATCTGGTGCGTTCCGCTGTATGGCCACAATTAGACACGGTTCGTGCTATACACGTGGGTTTAATAATATTGCATACCTTGCCCTCACGCGTCCGAATCTCCCTGAACTGCTTCTCGAGAGCCTTTTTGCGCTTCCAACAGTGTAGCGCGAATTTAGTTTCTGCGATTATTAATGAGTCGCGAAGGGAAGGCAGCATAGCATGTGAGGCTTACCTGCAATCTCCTCCCGTAGCAAGTCTTCTTCAGTCGCCTTCCGCTTACCCTTGCCGTGGGGCTGGGTAATCGAAAGAAGATCCTCTAACGGATGCTGGTAAACATGGTACGGGAGCAGACGCCTGACAACGTCGGCAGCGTCCACAAACGGAGTCTCGACGTCGGGGTGTAGTACGGCTGCATGGTCGCTGGCGAGCCTGGTCGCGATTCTGAGATAAGAGAATGAGTACCCAAACGTTTCAGACGGCGGACAAGCGACGTGCCTAGCTGCGGTTTGCGCCATCGCGTCCACCTCCTCAGGACGCCGCCCCTTGTGCTTCCCTCGTCGCAAGGCTTCGTCGGTCATGGCCTGGACATCGACCGTTGCCACTGGCTGCGGTGGTTCCTCGACATGGTTGCTACTTGTGCTTTCTACCTGCGGGGCAGGGGTTGGCGCCTCGGAGACCGATGGTGTAGTCGAAACAGCGCCACTCGGTCCGTTGAGAGCAAAAACATGAAAGGGGGAGTCTCCTTGTGAAGTTAGAGGTGTGCTCAGCCCCGGCGGAGGGAGAAAAGACGAGCTTTGGAATGCGGACGACATTCCACACCACGCTTTGCTTTGTTTTGCTTCGCTTTGGCGCTGTCGTCTGCTCGTGACCGCGAGAATTTTGTCGCATTCAGGGCAGGCCGCGCTGTACTTCACTCCAGGGCATCGATTCGATAGCTACTGACAGAACAAGTTCTATGTTTCACTACCAATACATGACAGGCGATTCGCCCAAGGACAACCATTCGTCTCCCAGAATCCACGATATTCACGAACGCGCAGCTGTACACTGTCCCCGGGGGTCGACCCCTCCCTACCTCCCAAAGGGATCATCTCGCCGGTAATGCAACGCTAAAGATATCTTGCACGTATGTCCGGCCTTCTTGGGCGACATATCGTCTATCCCCTGGCTTCGTTGATGGGTCCTGGTTGCCCTCTTCCCACAGACAATACCTGGGATGCGCTGCTGCTTTCTTGGGTGTGATTGGCGGCAATGGCCCATTCGATCTTCTTGAGTAGTTCGATGGCTTGGTCCACTTCTTCAGCATTGCTTTCAGCAACTTCCTCCATGAGCTCCTTCGCGAGCTCGAGGTTGCCGCCACCCTGCAGCAAATGGTAATGGGCGACGTATACGCTCGAACGAGCGTACTCGTTCACATGGCTGTCTGTTCGCGGGAGAACACACAGGCATATGACGACACCGATATTCCGAGCACGAGCGGACATCAAACATGGCGTGAAGCAATGCGTCGAGGGGAAGAATGAGAAACAGGGTGACATTTCGCAAATAGCTGATACGCACTGGCTGCGCGGGTCACTTCGACTAGATGTTGATGATAGCTGGCTGCTTCTGTGAATTCGTTGAGTTCGTGATACAGTCTTGCGAGCCGCAGGTGGATGTTGGTCTCATTGGGATCGGCACCGATGAGCGCTCGTTTCATGCACTCGATTGCCTCTCGCTGTCTAACATGATGAAAGACGTTAGCGTGGCGCTAGGGCGAGCTATGAACTCATAGGTCAGGATGAAACCTACCGGCCCATCTCCTCGTAACACATTCCCTGCGCCTGCCAAATCCGGACATCATACGGCCTATTGGCGGGTCGTAAGGAGCATCAAGGGAGAGAGAGCGCAAACGGGAAGTCGTCGGCGACAGGAGGGTCGTGGCAGCACAGAAGAAGACACCGGAACGCGGAGCGTGATCGCGGTCAGTAACGCTGCTGAGTTGCAGAGAACGGCAGACGTACCGAAGTGCTGTGGCATGCTGATAATAGTACAGCGCGTATTGGTGCATACTGAGCAGTTCATAGGCCTGGCCAAGCCCGTACCACGCCCTGTAATCTTTTCTGTTCACCTCTGCCGCGTGCGATAGGTGAGTAGACATGGCCGAAAGTGACCCGTCGGGGCCGAGACGAAACACGCTCACCGACTGCCTTCCGGTATGCCTCGATGGCAGCATGGGAGTTCTTGACTTCCACGTACTCATGGCCCATCAACGTCCACGCTGACAAGTACGTCCTGTCTAGCTGGGTCGCCCGTTTGAAGTATTTGATTGCCTTCTCGTGCTCGGCGTGCAGAGAATAGTGGTTGCCTGTCAAACAATGTCACCGAGAGCACAGCTTAGCGGATCTTTTCGTACGACGGTACGAGCTGCGAGGGAATTTCTTACCAACTAGGCAGCACACTTCCGGTCTGTCCTTGTCCAGCGCGAGAAACTCGTGTGCAAGTTTAGACAGCTCGATTTTGTTCTCGCCCACGTAGAGGATATTCGAATAAATGTCGATGTCGTCAATCCGGTAAGGGTCGATGGCCCAGATCCTCTTAAATTGGGCTTCAGCCTGTCCGAAGTCTACCGGGCGAATAGAATCGCTGTCAAGGAGACGACCAATTATGACACTGCACAGGGGCTTACCGTGTAAGTGATAAAGCACACAAGCACGCAACGACATTATCCACAGGCTACGAGGGAATATGTCTTCGTTCAGAAGTTTATCGCACAAGCTCAGCTCATTTTCTGACGGGTTGTTCAAGTTGTTCAACGTCTTGATCTGAAACATCTGAACTAACGGATGAGTCGGCGGTAGAGGAAGCAGCGGAAGCATGGCCGATAGCTGCGTGGAAGTAAGCTCAGGTAGGGCCAAGGGCACGCTCTCACGGGTGCACGCACCTCTTCGCCATCATCCATACACTCCCCTAGGAGAGTCCATGTGGCCCAATTCCAGGGATAGCCAGCAATAGACATGAGGGCGCTCTCGATCGCTTCTTCACGCCGGGACAAACGGCGAAGGAAGAGTGCCTTCCTATGACGGAACTGATTGTCAGTTGACAGTGTAGTTATTGGATACCCGAGGGACGCACAAGAATAGCAGCCAGGGATCGCTGGCGTTTTGCACCAATAGTAGATGGGAGGGCAGCTCAGTGTTCACAGGAAGTAGTGGCTGCTGCTTCGTGCCTTCGTCGATGATCAGCAACGAAGGAAGATTATGAGAGCTAGAAGACACTCACTGTCGAGTTTGTACCATTCTCTCATCGCTCTCTTCTCACTTGCCTTGTGCCTGGTTGTCATTAACTGTCTGGAATAATATGTGGACGGCAATATTCACCAGATATAGGCAATACACTGTCAGAAACGTGGCCTTAGCACTTCTGCAGTCCTGCAGCCAGTGAACAGCTCGTGTATACTCTTTGTTGTCCATGAGCGATCGTGCAATGTGGATCGCATCTGCGTCTGAAGCTTGCAGGCGCAGCTCAGTGGCGCTTGTTGCCGCTGACTGTGGTCGTAATGCTGGCGCGTGTGGGTGTCTTGGCTGAAGAAAGGAAGGGGTGGTAGGTGTCACTGGCGGCGCGGTCGATGTGCCTTCTCCTGCAGGATTTGACATCAACGGTTGTGAACCCGGTGGTGGTACGGTCGTGGTTTTCGCAGCTGTCCGCTTAGCTTCTGGTATAGATAGAAGTAATTCAGAAGCCCTATCGTTTAATCTTGCTCAATACCATTAGATAACATCCATGTGAGCTCGTACTCACCATTTTGACGCGGATGCCAGGCCTCTTTCGGAACAGTCGCGTACCGCGTCGCGCAACGCTGCAACTACATCTGCATCCACAACAAAGGTGAGTGACATGGTCGCTAAACGTCAACCGTATGTGCCGAAGGTGTATTTCACAGGGATTTTGGGTGCGGTGGTGGAAGGAATATGTTCGATGTTGCAAGTCGTCGATGGCCGTGACAGTGAGGCGGTCAAGAGGCAGCGCACGCGTCGATCGCGCCGTTGGGCGTCTGTGCGAACCTGGCCAAAAACAGCCTCTCGCAAACACGTTCATCTCAAGTTCGTCGTTCGCGAGGTCGACCAGACTCTCCTCTATTATTCCGCCAAAATTCCTCGCACTTTGCGAGTGGTGGGCATTCTCTCAAGATACCTCATGCTCGCTGATTACAATCGAGGCGCTTGAGCTGACTTTCTCATCGCTGTCGCACTAAGATTGTAGTAATTGCTCAGAGGACAGCTTTCGCTCATCTCCCATCCTCAAGGCACAAAAAGGGCCGCTCGCTGCGTCAATAGCCATGAGCGTCGCGACCATTTGCGCCCTCCTGGCAGGCATGACGCTGTTTCGACTATGTTTACTTTCCGTCGGTGGGAAGAGAAGGCCTGGCGCGCGCTCGGTCACTGAACGCTGCAAGCTGGCGGTCTTCCTCGGTTCTGGTGAGTGTGGAAATTTGCATGCTCGGTCCGTATACAAGGTGCTGAGGCGGCCAATCCCAGGCGGTCATACGAGCGAGGCTCTCGCTCTCCTCTCCGCCCTGGACTTTTCTCGCTATCGGCCGCGCACTTACATCGTGAGCCACGGAGACAGCCTCAGTGCCAAGAAGGCTGTCGAGCTCGAATCGGCCAGAAATGCCGATTCTTCGCCGCAAATCGTTAGTATCTTGACGCTCTTCTCTACGTTGCGGAGCGGCCGTGCAGTGCATACGTCCACGAATTCGTTAATCTTCTCATCTCATTCATTCTAGGCTGTGTACACACTCCTCACAATCCCACGCGCACGCCGCGTATATCAGTCCTTTCTGACGACCCCTCTCTCTTCCGCATGGTCGCTCGCTGTTTGCATATACCACGTCACCGTGGCGCCTCTACTCTTGGGGAAGCCATTCGCAGACGTCCTGGTACTCAACGGGCCCGGAACTTGTGTGATGTTGGTCTTGGCAGTTCACTTGAACAGGGTGCGTGCAGCTCTCATGTGCGCGAAGCGGTCATCATTTTGATGCACTCTCCTAGTTCTTGGGTCTGTCCTCGCCCAGACTAATCTACGTTGAATCCTTTGCTCGTGTAAGGAAGTTATCACTCTCGGGAAAGCTATTACGCCGCCTCGTTGATAGGTATGTCTTTTGTATGGGACGATGTCTTGGCAGTATTACGTCTTTAACTTTGTGGCGCAGGTTTGTCGTTCAGTGGCCGGAGCTGGCTGCAAGTGTCAACAAGGCAGATTATCGCGGATGGCTAGTCTAGGACTAGCTTATTGACAGTTTGATCGCTCCGTCGTGCATTCCTGCGGTTGTCGGGCACTTTGAATGTGGTCGGAATCGACAAATGTTATCCCGACCGACAGATACGGGACCGTAAATCATGCTACCAAACGATTATCGTGCTGATGTCACAAGCACCCTACGTTAATGACACCGTCCATGCAGGCTGGGCAAAGGTCTGGCCGATATCCGTTGAAACCGCAGCCGACCCAATCTCTCCAAACACTTACTCAGTACTAGACGAGACTGATACGCTGAACACTGTGATCTTGGAGTGCGAAGGGCACATGAAATGCTGATTTTAAAAACTGAGGTACAACATAGATATACGCATCAATGCAGTCAGCTGTAGCTCGAAGGCAGGGAAGCAGAAACTACTTCCGGGTCCATCTATCTTCGCCATCATTTGCGCCCGCCCCCGCCGCCCTTCGTCGAGGGCTTGCGCTGCGCCCAGCTCGCTTGCCGGGTTCCCAGCCTCCTCCGCCAGTGGTCTGTGGGGGATTCAGTCTCCTCTCAATCCTCTGCCCAGCGCGGAGAGATGACACCAGATCCTTAGAGGCGAGTCGCAAGTGCATAAAGTTGCAGAATCCACCGCGGTTGCACTCGCCATTTTCGTTCTGACGGCAACACGCTTCACGGAAATCTGTCACTGGTGACAACTCCGCGTATAACGGACGACCTAGAGAATGTCATTAGTAAAGCACAGGAATGAGTAGCGAGAAGGTGTACGTACCAGCATACCACCGGTCGTTCAAATTATCCACTGCAGCTTGCGCTTCGGTCTCCCATTCGTAACGTGCGTAGACGTTTCCGATCAGATGGTCACCAACGTTGTCACAAACCTGAGTGCGTTAGCCGAAAATTACGGTAATAAAGAACGACAGCGGACTCACATGCAGCTCCAAAAGATGCCCAAATTTTGCCAATTCGCAGTACAGATCCTCATACACGGCATCAAAGCCCTCCTGCAGCTCCTTTTCTGTGAGCTTGCAAACGGGGTCGTGCGCCGGATTGTGGTAGACGTTCGGCAAGAGGATCGTCTGCGAGAACGCAGGCTTGATATGCTTCCTTGAGCACCGGTCACCATGACGGCACGCTCCGATCTGCGAACATTCCGACAGTCAGTTCTCGTGTGGCGATTGCATGTCTCTTGCACTTACCTTGTAGTAGAATGAGCAATTGACACGGTCCTGCTCAGTACCGAAGATATTGGCCTGTTATGACTCCTCGTAAGTATGCGAGCTAATATCACGTCGAAAATCATGTACTCACCAAATGTGAAGCCATAATGTACAAACAATCGTACGGTAAGATGGATGTTCGGGTACAAGTTAAACGTCGCGTACAGCGAGCGAGAGGTTGTCGAATAAGCGCCAGATCAGCTGAGTAAGGATCGGAGTTCATGTTGTTCCAGAAAGAGTAAGTAAGATCAAGAACTTTCTGGATGGGGTGTTTGCGCAAACCACCGCCTGCCCCGCCATCGTGCGCCACGATGACCAGAGGTCTTCAATTTACCGCTCATTAATGAGGTGTGATCTTACAATTGTCCAGCTTGTTAGTGTGAATATGACCGCTGATGTTCACACGTCGTATCAGATAAGAAGCGCGACGAGCAGCTTGGCACTTCGCCCAGAAATTCAAGGAAGACTGGAGACGAATACGATGGCGGGGGTGAGTATGTTGCGCAATTAGACGTTATCTTGTGTTTTTCACGATTCTCTCAACTCTCTCGCCGTGTGGGTCTGTGCGACACAGGGGTCTCATTATTATGACCATGCCGACCGACCCTTGGAGCGCAGTATGTGCTAGGTCCTCAGTTCTCGCGCACAAACGCATCGCACTTTGATGATTTCTAGGCCGTTGAATATGACGTGTGTAGAAGCATTATTCAGACGTTGCCGCACAGACGACCAGGATAAGCCCGTGAGTGGACCTTCCTGACTGATGGGTCAACTCACACGCACCTTGCATCTCCCGCCGCCGAGCGGGCTGCCTTCCCGCGACAGCGCGACCTGATTGTTCCTATGCACTGCCCTAATACCGAACTATCGCCAACGGATGGGTGCAAGAGCTGGAACATACAAAGAGCTGGAATGGTCACCGCGCTCGTCACGTACAGTCTGGATTATTAGGAATGGAACTCGGCCATCCCATGTGCTCCCGTACGTATACAGTGCGATGCCCTTTGTATTGGGCGGCCATTCCGGATATGAAACGCTGAACATGCTTCACAGCAGTCGCGTTGCATGCCCTGAAAACCGGACGCCGACGTTCAATCCTGTCTATGGCGCCGGGGACACTCTCACCATTGATAGTCCTTAGATTCCACTGAATCACGAAGAATGATGCCAAAGGTGCGCAGTCTGAAACCTTGACATAATCTGACTAGAGTTCCAGCTTGAAGCAACCTCCCTGGAATCATCACAACTTCGACATTTTTCAGTGCTGATACAGTTTATGGAATCGTCATGTCTTCAAATGCCCGTCACCGGGGAGTTACGCTTTTGGTAGGGGAAATCCAACACATCTCAGGCTTTCTTCCCTCTCGTGCTCAACACACGCAGCATGCAGCCCCACGGTTTCTGATGAAACTTGGAGCATCGAACATCCAGTACAATGGGTCGTATGCCACTTTTCACGCTCGGATTAGTGAACCGTTCTCTTGGGTCTAAAACAAGATTTCCGCCGGAACCCTGCCACACATTGGCATCGGAATGCCTGATCAACCCAGCGGCTTGAGCACGATGTCGGATTGACCTTTCGGCCTTATGCTGTGCCCCCCATATCACAAAATAACGCACCCATTTCTGATGTAGATCCTGGGCATATGGGAACCGCGAGGCCGACAGGAAAGACCGACGGCTGCGTCTCTTGTCTCGGGTAAATTAGACGATACAGAGAAATACACTTTGATGGATATGCGCAGGGCCCTCGACCCTTTCTTCTACCCGCCACCTCACGCGTCTACGACTACTTTCATCCAGCGCCACTTTAAATCGAACTGGTCACGGCCATCCCCTAGATGAATCTAGCACCGTTATCCTCCGGTCTCGTTGTCTTCCACGCCCTAGCTCTTTTTAAAATCGCAGTGAAAGCGTGCGTATGCCCCACATATCAAGAGCCCGACGTTTGAGAAGCCACAATTTGTAGGGCCACAATTTGTATAATCGCGGCGTGTCGACTGGCGCTGCATATTACCCCGCGCTCAAACCGTAGATATTTGTGGAGCTGTCAACAGCCGCGAAGGATTATCGTCGCCGCGCCGTCGGGGCTCGCACGGTCACGCATGAGTGTAAGAGTGTGGGAAGTTATCACAACCGCAACGCACCCGCGACGTGCCAAGTGCGAGCAAGTCCGGCAGTCAATGCCTATCACCCACAGCGCCACTGACGTGCGGTCCGTTCATCCACATGGCACGCATTGCAGAAGTTCAAGCGAACAAGATATGCTATTGTCTCTCGAATAGTCTAGTAGGGAGTGGTATACAAGGAGCGACATTTCTCGATCCCAAACGATAAATGGATGTATAAATAAGAAAATGAATGGTATCGAGGGGTCCGAAGGTTGTGTCTAGGAATGGGTTATGGGGCGAGAAGGGCGATCTACGAGGACCAGTCGTTTGAGTGGCGGTGTGGCTCCCAGGACATGAAGGAGTCCTCGCAGGGCGGAGTGGGATAGGCGGAAGGTGTCTTGTACTCCCACGGCGATCGGGCTGGGTTGTGAAGAGACTGGGGCGAGATTGTGCCGCTCATGGTCGGCGTGTGGGCATTCATCTGACCTTGCATAGAGTACGAGGGCCCGACGCCCGCATGTGTGTTGTTCACGTACGCAGATATTCCAGGAGCCGTGGGACTGATGTTCCCTAGGGCCTCACTAGATAATGAAGGTCGATCAGTAAGCGACACAGCGAAAACGGGAAGATCGAGACGTACGTGGTGCAGCGGTCCAACTCCGAGATGCGCTGATGGATCGGGCAGTTGGATGACGCTCGGTGTTTTGGAAATTGGCCCAGCGTTTCCGCCGCGCGTCGGAGGCGCAAGGATAGCTCAAGCACGACATTATAGCTACTTGTATCGCTCAGGCAGCCGCAGTGCCCGTCGATATGGCTATTGTCGTGCTGCATGAGACAGGACTCTGCGCCCTGAAGGCCCCCGAGACCGTCCGAACGAATGAGACCGTCGAAGAGACTGTCCAGGGAGCCGTCGAGACCCGCACCTTCCCCGTAGCACGACGAGAGCAATGATGCAAAGTCGTAGGCACCGTCTCCCGCGACGTCTACGGGCGTGAGGGTAAGCGGTGACGGAGTGTCCAGGGGAGATGGAGTGCTGTAGCTAGAGGATGAGGACGATGATGATCCACCCATGGTAGTGTCGATCGGAGATGCTCTCGAAGATGGCGGGGCGGTGGGCGGAAGTAGCTGAAGACTCCCGTCGGAGGGCGAGGAAGCCTCCTCAGACGGACTGCGAGTGGAAGGTGCCGAAGCACTCGACTTCCCACGACCGCTGGTGCTATTTTTCTGAGCAGGGTCGACGGCGGCGGTTTGGACCCATCTTGGATGAGGTTTGTTTTTGAGCTATCAAAATAGCTAAGTCTTATAGTCATGATGCTTATCCGAGCGAGGCGCGCACCTCACGAATCACACTCTCAAGCTCTGCAACACGTTTCTGCAAGCGTGACTTTTCATCTGAGCCATCATGCCTATGGGGGGTCTACGATCAATTAAGGGACCAGAGCTGCGAGAATTAAAACGTACCTCTGATTTGGGTCGTCGACTTCATAGACGCAAAGGCCAGTCTGGGCGGCTAATAAGTATCACAGCCGGATTTAGAACATACAACGGACGAACCAGTCCTAGTTGCGTGCAACGACCACAGGGACGCTTGCGATCACACTGGCAATGCGGCATCTTCAGTCATTTTCTGGAGTTGTTAGGAGGCACGTCATGCTCACCATCCGCTTCGACGTGTGGCAATTGAGGCAGGACTGGGTAGTCCTGTTGCGACGCTTGCCTGGAGATGATGTCAATGCGTGATGGAACCTACGAAGTCCAACAAAGTCTACTCACGTCTATGATCATCCTCAGAAGTCCGCTTCACCGTGTCCGTGGACCTCTTTTGCTTGCGAGGGGCAGCTTCGGTAGACGACATGGCGGGCTGGAGAAGGTAATGAATGAAGTGGGGGCACGACTGAAGCGACAGAAGAGTGCGAAGGCCCCTGCGTAATTCCCGAGGACAGACGTCGATGGGAGGTTAGGCATGACAGGAGTAAGGACAGTGGTTTATATAACAGCACGGGACGGTAGAGAGTGGATGAAATGTGGACTGTTACCTACCGCGTTTAACTTACCTCATTCCTGGAGATCTCCAAGCGCGGCGCCTTTCGACGTGTGACAGTGAGAGTGAATGCTGCTGAAGGTCGTATCGAAGATACGACAATCATATCTCGCCTTCCAATCGAAAGGGACGGCCAACGAGGGCAGGCTCACAGGCGTTTACCAACCTGCCGCACACAAACCCCACGTCGCACCTTGGACCCCGAAGAGCCTGACAGACATCAAAAGTGCCGGTGCATCGCCTCTGTTACGATTTAGGGAGACGGCGCATCTAAAGGGGACTTCGGACCAGAGTATGAGAGTGCGTGATAGCACCCGGCGATGCCCAGCGTGTTTCTGCAGAAAGACAGTTTTTAGATTCACGGTGTTACCGGCGGCAGAGAGAAGACATACACGTCGTTAATTCGGTCAGACAAAATTGGACGCTGCGGGATGCCCTCTCTCATCGCTGGATTGGCTCACTAGTGTTCTGATAGACAGTGTCTACCCACGGGCGACTTGGCAGTCGAGCGTTCCGGCCTCGGGCCATCCCCAAACTACCCTTCAATGTGCACCGTCGTGTCCCATGTCATGCAGTGCATCATGCAGTCATGCAGTCTAGATACTTGTAGCAAAAACAGTCAGCGACACGGAGTTACTTGATAACCACGCATGATGCTCGTCGACGGCGGTCTCTACCTGCGCAACATGAGTACTGCATACGACAGAGGGCCAGGAGACAGGGTGGCCTGCGTCCCCAACTGTGCATTCTCATCCGAGCTCTAAGGCCCTAGTTCGGTGGGTCGGATGGCAGCCGACACGCCAAGCCCAACGGCTGCTCCCCAAGTTGATGATCATGGGACTTCTAGCAGTCAGCTACTCACTGAAGTGTTTAATTGACGAGTTTAATGTAAAGAATTGCGGGGAAGAGCCTTGGTGGGGAAAATGGGCGACTGCGCAGGAAATGTGCGCTCGAAGCGACCGAAGAGACAGGATCGAAGCGATGATCAGAGCATCAAAACGTCGAAAATCTCGTAAAGCGCAGTGGAAGTGAGAACGTCGAGTGTAGTGTGCTGAATGGTGGTGGTCGCTCGCTCTCAGGCAGCCTGAGGCGGTTGAGAGACCGGAGATGCTTGCCTCGGCGCGGAGTTATTGCCAATGCGGTAACCGACTGACCGCATCAAACTGATCTCAGCCACAAAGGGCGTGGATATCAAGTTCATAGGTACGACGACTGCGCAGTGGCGGGCAGTGAGAACACCTCTCACAAGCTTATCGACCGACGCTGAGAAGCAGCTCGACGATACGAACCCACGAAGAGTCGATTGAGCCACGTCCCAGCCTGCCAAGCCTCCCACCTCGATTGCGTTCGCACAATCAAAAGAGCGCGACGTGCGAAAGAGATATGAGGACTACCAAGGTAGTTCGCGAGCAGTGTTCGCCGCCAAGAGCGAGTCGATAGAGTCATTCCACGCGACTCGTACGCCAGGAGGTCAACCATGACCCGTTCGTTCCTCGAATAAAGCCGAAGAGCACCGCCTCTCTGCTCGGCATCGTCCTGGGCATCCATCTTGGCGGACGATCCCCGCCGCCGGCAATGTCTGCGGTATAAGAGGCTTCGCCGAGTGCGGGAAGCGCATCTTCCTATCGACACCAGGGCTTCGCCCCGATGCCCACGCGCGAAGGACGACCCAATCACCGTCTGAGAGTCTTCTCTACCTTCGCTTCTGCCAAGCCCTGGAGGCATCTGCTGCAAAAATCGCGATTGCGCTACTCACTCCTCGGGGTAATACCGACGCCACCGCCTATGGCAAGACTTTCACGGGCACAAGGGTCAAGTGAATAGCGCAGGAGGTGCCCTCGTTCTGCACACCTGATTGATCTGTTTTACGTAGCTTCGAAATCCCACCCACGGGGAAGGGTTCAGGAACAGGTGTGTTGTGCTCGGGGAATGCTACACAACTCCCAGCGGTGCCCGGGGGAGTATTGTACGATGACTGGCCTGCGAACCCTACAGGTGAAACTACTGCCCGCGGATGTACTAGCTTCCGTGTCCATCACGACAGCGCAAGTAGCACCTGTACGATATTATGAGCAGCACGTTGCGGCAGCGGTAGGTACCGACGTACTGGTTCTAATCGCGCCTCCGGTGGTCCATGCGCACCTTTTCGATCAGGCAGTCCGGCCGCGGCGGTTCCTCCGATGCGTCTGGCAAGTTCTGTGCGTGGATATAAAAGGTACGGGTGTTGCAGCCCAACTTCTCAAGAGAGACAGAGAACGGTGGAAAAAAAAGGACTAACGGATCTCGTACGCGTCACGGTACGGTCGGAAGATATGGCAAGCTTTTCGCAAAGCTGTACAACCGTCACTAAGCACAGTCTACTGGCCGCTGGAGTCCTTTCAAGGTCGTGCCGTATCCCTTCTGGCAGCCACTGGAAGCGCTATCTCCTATTGCGCGGCCTCTGTGTTGTTGTTGTTTTCGCTAAGCGACGCGAGACACGTTGTGATGCTATGGCCCCGCGGGAAACCCGGACACGAATATCAATATCAGTGATGGGTATTGCCCGATATTGACAAGATACATACCATCCCACAATGATAGCATGTCAGTGGCGCGCTTCAAGAGGCGCGTGTGAAGTCGCCGATGAGGTATGCATTGCTATAGCGTGTTCGATATGCTTGCAATGTTGCTGTATCGTGTGTCTAATACGCGTAAGTTCAATACGACAAGAGCGATGATTGGGTCGCGTACGACCTGAACCCTCCATGCCTTTGGCGACGAGCCACGACTTTCTGCGCTAAGGTTACGCGTATCAGCCAATTGCTCCTAGTGCACCCCCGAACTCATCGAGCTACTGAGGGCCCGTTCCATGGTACGGCTCCCGCAGAGCTAGAACGCAGGGACACTGGGCGTCATTGGCCGCCGCATTAAAAAGCTCCACTTCTGTAGCGATTCTTCGGTCGAGGACACGATATAGAAGCATATTTATATTGACTCAGCAATATTTTCCGATAGACATGGCGTATGTTTTGTCGAGCAGCCGGGCGGGCGTTGTCAGAAGCGTGATGTGGCGGGACATGTGCAATGCAGAGCGTCAGAGGCATCACACGACGCAGAAGGGTCAACGAACTTTGCTTACCTGTGAATCTGATTAGATATACTTACAACCTTGCGCAGGCACCAGGCGGGTAAAGAACCGCAATCGCGACGCAGGTGCGAAGGGCTTGGCGTGTTAGCGCTAACACTGTGGAACTTCCCGTGCATCGTTTGCGTCTGAGCTTCTCCCCGTCAGCATGCGGAGGATGGGGACGACTCACTGGCACAAAGATAGTTCGCTTTGAAGGAGAGGCACCCAGGCCAGGCCAGCGCGTTGCACGTCGTCTTGTTCCAACGGAATTCCGCCACCCAGGGTGTCGATGAATTGCTGCACAGCCCGCGGTGACCTGATAGGTCACATTGGTGGTCCTTTCCCATACGCTGTTGGCAGCGGGCGATAGCAGTAACGCGAACGGCAGCCGTAGGAGAGACCGTGTTATGGTCTAGACCCCCTGAGATTTCTGACGGTCAGTACGTGTATGCATGCAGGGACGATAGCATGGAGTGCCCTTCTCGTGCTGAAGATCCCACCGAATTGGACCCCGAATTGAGTCGGAGGGAAGCCAGGGTGTGACCCACCCGCTGGTCGTGAGGCGGGAGCGCAAGCGGTCATTGAGACGGCGTTGAAGTGCGACCGTTCGCATTATTGCATGCTTGGCGGTAGACGATGTCCTCGGTCCGCGCGCGAGAACAGTGGCGGTGGGTTGAGTGACCGACGCTCGCCCGAGCCTTCTCGTCTACGGCGGCCGTAGGGAAATACCTGGACACGGACTCCACCTTTGAGGACAGTTGACCTGCACAGGATAATTGGATCAATGATGGGGCTGTCTTTCGTGTCTGGGAGCGAGAAGCGAGTACGTACGCTTTCACGACAATGCCGCAGGGTAGAAGACGAGGGACCGAATGTGGAAGCGGCAGCATCGCCAAGAGAATCGCGGGGCGCTAGAACTGTCTTGAGCACCAAGGCTGCCTTACCGGCGGGGCTTTCATGGAAGAACAGATTGATAACAATGCATACAGTATGTTGCGCGAGATACATTGGTACTACACAGTCGAGACGTGTGGGACAATAAGGTGAACAAAGTAAGAGTCCGCCGGAGCCATTCAGTGAGTCCACTCATCTTTCGCACCAACCGGGGGGTAGTCGACTTTTACGCCATTGCATTGCCCACACCCATCAGGGCGGTGAGCCACCAGACGCGGTACAGCGACTGCCATCCCTCTTCTGCTATGACCTTCTTCGTGCAGTCGATCAGACCGAGATACGGGTCCTTTTCGTGACGAAGTCTGGAAACTCTGGTCAGTTCCACACATTAATTCATACGAGCTGTGAGTACTTGCCCAATAACATCCTCGTCAGCGCCGGCATACTCGACATACTCCTCTGGAGTAACGTCATCGTCCTCGACCTCTTGGGCGACTGAATTGTACTCGGGGGCGGCGTGATTGCGTTGGATGGCCAACTTGCTCGCGATAACTTCAAGCGGACAGAGGATAGCGGTGCTGAGCACGGAGATGAAGACGAGGACGCCGAGCTTGATCGGGCTGACTTCGTTCAGGGCCGGCTGTCCGTTCTCAGAGAGCCCAGGGAGGAGGAGCCGCCTAAGCAAGCCAAGGAAGACGATCTTATAGGCCAGATGGAGGAATTGCGCCGCAAAGAGGCCGGGCGTGAGGTAGATGGTCCACGGACGACGGCGCTCGGTAGGCGTGAGGAGAATGCGGAGAGAGTACAGAGGACGGAAGTACGGCAACTTGTACGGCGTGGTAATTGCGCTGCCAAGGCCAATGGCGTCAGAAACGGTCTCAATGGAAGGTAGCTGCTCACAAACCGGTATGTAATGACGATCGCCGGGAGGTTTAGTAGCAACGCGACGGTGGCGTAAGCAAGAGACCCAAGGATGCCGGTGTTGGGTGCCCGCCCGCCGTAGCGCACGGAATCGGTGTCCAGAGCGAGCACAACAAAGAAGGAGAGGAACGTCGTCTCCACCAAGGTGGGCACTACAGAAAGACAGTAAGAATTGTGATAAAGTAGCTCCTAGAAGACACGTACTGAGACCCTTGTAGAGACCCGCCCATCCCTAACACCGCCAGAGGACGTGAGCTACCACAAGGCAGAATAATAACACCGGGACACACCTCGATACGTTTCACACGCGCTATCATCCCGAAAAACGACGTTACGACGGGCCCGGTGTGAGGCTCGACATTTCCATCCGCGTCCAACTGGATCGACCTGGGGTTGAAATTGGCCCTGACGCGGACGAGTGCGCCTGTGAGTGGGACCACGAAAGCAAGGCTGAGGGCGAGAGAGGCTATAAAGACAAGAAGAAACTCTATCATGGCTGGTGAGGTGGTCGTCGAGGATGAGGATGTCGTCGCAAGCGCAGGCCGTCTCCTGCAGCACGCCGCCTGTTGAAGCACAGCCAAGCGGAGGCGCCTAATGGCGAAGACGCCGCTGCGCCCGCGTTGCCCGGCTTCATGCGCGCAGCAAATCGGCCGGCAATTGCCTTTCCCTCTTGTTCTCGAACCACCACCATCGCCCAAACCCCTTCGCCCTTTTTTCTCACCGTCGTTTGTATCGTCGCGGAAGAGCGTAATACTACGTGTTCCTCTGATATTGAACGTTATGTTATCCTCTATGTCCGTGTTGCTCGCTCAACACTCCTGCCCATAATGTGTCGCCGTGATAAGTGGTCCTTCGTGCGGTATCTCTGTATTTTTGACGATATTAGCCTGGTGAGATTTATTGTCTGCTTGTCGATGCACCAGTTCCTTACACGTATCGATATGCAGAGTTGTGAAACCGAGGTCAGAGCTTTGAAATGCAACAGCATCAGTCTCAGGCTCCGGTTTTCGTGCCGGAATTGCCGATTTAGCGTCGGAATTCTGCATAGAGATGACGCGCTCACCACAGCAGTTGCTTAGCTGTTGCAACACTGTCGGAAGGAGCTCAGGATCTAGGTGGTTTTCTGAGTGATAATGAGCGTGGGATGGCTCGTGTCGACAGGTACGCCTAGCCCGACCACTGTCATCTAATCAGTATTATTGACTTTCGCTCGTTACGTCCAGAAATGCCCATAAAAGCCTGGGAGATACTGCACCGTGTTTATTCAGAGCTTGTCTCGCCTTGCTTTTTTGGCAATTTTCTCCTCTAATCCAGTGCGGTGTATGCTGGATATCGTCTGGTTAGCGCATACTGCTCCCGCTCGCAGTGCTTGAGATGTGTTATACTGACTGGTTCTTGCCCATACCTATCTGATGATTTACTTCCTTCTCCTGCAGTATCTTACCTGGAGGCCCTCTTACGCGGCGAAAGATATGTTGGCGTGCCGGTGTGTACGCAGCTCATAATCTTCTCAATGCTGACGCACTTTCCTCTGTCGCACTCACCGTCAGGTGCGATTGGACATGTCGCACCGATGGTGACTTATGGCTACGCTATCGATCGTCCTCTCCTACTTCGGACATACTGGAGCATACAAGATCTAGTATCATCTCAGCGAAGACATCACCATATTTAGGCCTTGCTACCTGCCTACCCCTAGCTACTGAGTGGACGTTGAAGGTCATCGAGCTGCATCCTATACATTCACCGGTATGTTTACCGTCGCTGTCCATCCTTATAGTGACTAAGATTGTACGCTCAGAGTCTGATGACACGGAGCACCGTGTTTCTCGCTCTTCTTCTGCCGTCGTGTCTTGTGTCGGGCTTATTGATGGCAGCATTGCCGTAATTGCGCATGGCGTCGAGAGGTACCCCCATGTTGGCTTGATGTTGAAGTCGGCGCGGTGAAGTGGCACGAGTCGTCCTGAGTACCAGTAGATTGTCAGCATGTCGGTGGCCTGTGTGCGAAGCAATATATACCGTTCAATGTTGGTCCTAGCTCACACTACATGGTGTGCACTCGCCTGTCGGCTCCTCCCTCGAGACCACATTCTTGCTGGGATCCTACCACTTAGTCCTCGTCCTATCCTTCTCATACCATTGAGCATCTACTCTATACGATTTTCCTTGGTTTTGTAAGAGCCTCCCGCACGCCATTTAAGATTTGTAGGGTCTTGTTTTGACTCTCCGACTTGTGCTTTCCTGCCAGTTTCCACGGCCTCTCCTTGTCCTGCCACATCCAGACCTTCAACCACCATCGGCGACAACAACTCGCCACCCTACCTAGAAATAATTTTCAACGTCCTGTTTCTCTTTAACAATGTCTCTAGGACCGGAGGCTGCGTCCTCTAGAGTATGTATAATTTTTCTGAAATTTTGGGCGTCGACATCATGCTGACCGCTGCGCACTTTCTCCCGTTCCGCCATTACAGAAAGCAGCTTTAGACGGACTGCGATTCAAGAAGGCTAAGCTCACACACTCCTCAGAAACAACCTCTGCGTCGTCGACACCGCCATGGCAAGCCCATCACCAGGCGTTGGTGCCGCCAAGGCAGTCGAGGGACGCAACTCAAACATCGCGCTACTTTCCAAGCACCCCCGCCTCAACGGGCAAGATACTCGTGCCCGACTCGAGCCCACTGTCCTCCGATTCCTCGCATCGTAGTCATCAGAGTCTTTTTGACCACGAACATGGCGAAATCCCCGGTCTCGTTCACGGCTCCAACGACTGGCGTTCCATCACCTCCTCCACTGTAGACCTCTTGTCGCAGTCGAGCGGGTTCATGGGTACAATCACGTCGCCCGACGCGTCGCCTACGCGTTCTTTGGGGTCAAATGGGTGGGCCACGTCAGTGTCGTCAGCAGAGCTGAGTTCGCGAGAGGGGGAGCCGCCTCGGAAGCGTATCAACCGTGGTCAGTCGCCACCGTCCGCCGACCCGCGGGACCTTTTCAGCGCGCCCGCGTCGCCCGAAGTTCATAAGGCCGGGCAAAGACGGAGACCCATCGCTATGGCCCCGTTGTCGTCCATGTCCTCTGACGAATCGTTGTCGGAGGCGGCCAAGGGCATCGCGGGGCCCTCGAAGCCGCGCATCATCCGCGGACACCGTGCGGACTCGTCTGCGCCGGAGCCGCCGCACGTCGAGAAGCCCGCGAAGGATCCCCTCCTCACGCGGTTCATCATCACACAACCCTTCCAGCAGCCATGGCGTGTCGAGGCTGCATGGGAGCAGTGCAAGGGCGACACCAAGGCCGCGTCGATGCTGCTCGAGGACCCCTCCTTCAACCCCGTCAACCCTGCCGCGCCTCGTCCGACTGTTGTTGCTAAGCCGGCGCCGCAACGTGTTGACACTGGACGCGTGAAAGAGGTGGATGAAGCTACGAAGGCAGAGAGGCAGCGAGTACGGGAGCTGGGCAAGAAGTCGATGATCTATGCTGGGCACAAGCTGCCACCGGGAGCATCACCTCCAGTGTCCAGGGCCGCTGCAGATAAACCCACGGCGCCGCCTCTGTCCCCCGCGAGCCCACAAATCATGAAGCCACAAGCTAAGCGGTTAAAACGCAGGGTCGTCGAGTCGGATTCGGAGCCCGATTGGGCCGACAGCGACGACGACGAGCGCCGCTCCCGGGATGACGAGGACGCGAACGAGCTGAAGGCTCTGAAATACTTCAACACCGCGTCGGCGGAGGATATGCAAGAGCTCACAGGTATGTCGGACGAATGCCGTGGATAGGCTGACGCTCACCGCCTTCATTGCTTGTCAGGATGCACCTTGGAACAAGCCACCAAGATTGTGGGGCTGCGGCCCTTCTCATCCGTCGATGACCTCAACTCAAGGCTTGGCCAGGGACGCAAGAAAGTCGGCCCTCTGGGAATAAGCCCCCGGATGTTCGAGGACTGTACAACCGTTCTTACTGGGTACGGCGTCGTAGACCACATCCTGGCGCGGTGCGAGAAGCAAGGCGCCAAGCTACGCGCTGAAATTGCTAGCTGGACGGACAAGGGCAGATCGAAGGAAGGTACACCGGTTTCGCGTGCCTCGCCCTCGTCGTCGGCCGAGGCGGAGGAAGGTGCATTGAGTCTTCTCCACCAATCCTCTCTCAAGAGTCAGCGCCCCGACTACTTCATCTCGGAGCAACCGAAGTCCCTGTCGCCAAGCTTGCAGCTGAAGGAGTACCAGATGCTCGGAGTCAACTGGCTGAATCTTCTGCACAAGGACAGGATCAGCTGCATCTTGGCGGACGAGATGGGTAAGTGCTCGAACTTTCTCGTACAGGCACCGTATTGATGCTCCAATCGTGTAGGGCTCGGCAAGACGGTTCAGGTCATCAGCTTCTTTGCCCACCTCAAAGAGAAAGGATCGAAGGGCCCACACCTTATCATCGTCCCGTATGTCGACATCTGGTTACCTCTCACGGCGGTTGCTCATCGGAAACATGTTTGACAGGTCATCAACCCTGGAGAACTGGCTGCGTGAGTTCCAACGCTTCGCGCCCGGAATCTCGGTTAGAGCATATTACGCGGACAAGAACAACAGGCCCGCACTGCGCCAAGAGCTATACGAGACACAGCTTCGACGTGATGACGACGGCTGGGAGGTGCTCGTGACCACTTACAACCTCGCTCAGGGCGACGACAAGGACCGGAAGTTCTTCCGGAAGATGGAGTGGGAGGTGAGCCACGAGGGCCTCTATGCGACTTGCGATGGCTAAATGTGACCTTTGTGGCAGGCGTGTGTGTTCGACGAGGGTCACGTTTTGAAAAACTTCCAGTCACAGCGGTACCAAGCTCTCATGAAGTACCCATCCGAGTGGCGGCTCCTGTTGACGGGAACGCCGCTACAGAATAACCTGCAGGAGCTCGTGGTATGTAAAAGTCTTCCTCGTGTCCAACCTAACGCTAACTTACCTTGACAAATTGCAGTCGCTGATGAACTTCATCATGCCAGAGAAGTTCGTAGGAAACATGGAGCAAATTCGGGCTGTATTCAAGACTAAGGGCGATTCCAAAGTGACCCTTCTTGCGCAGCAGCGTGTATCCAGGGCCAAAAAGATGATGACACCGTTTGTATTGCGTCGGCGGAAGGACCAGGTATGTGCCGTGACGTTGGACACGGGTACATGATCAAACTCACACAATTGCAGGTATTGCAAGACCTACCGAAGAAGACGGAGCGGATTGAATGGTGTGAGATGACTTCTGCGCAAAAGTCCATCTACACCGAAGCTCTCCGCCGCTCACGCAAGACCATCTTTGATGTGGAGGCGGCCCCCACAGAGGCTGCGCCAGCTGCCAACGGGAAGGCAAAGCCCAAGAAGCAGAAAACACGCGCCAACGCCCGCACCAAGGACAAGCTCTACCTCGAGAATAGCTCCAACGTCCTCATGGATTTGCGGAAAGCTGCATCGCACCCGATGCTGTTCCGTCGCCGTTTCACGGATGAGATGTTGTCTTCCATGGCGAAAGTGCTCGTGAAGGAGCCGGATTTCAAGAAGCGTGGCGCGCTGTACAATCTTGTGAAGGAGGACTTGGAGGTGATGACGGACTCTGAGCTACAGGTCTTCTGTGCGACATACAAGTCGATTCGGAAGTTCCTGCAGAGCGAGGATTGTTATGTCCAAGCCGGGAAAGTCAAGACCCTCCTTCAGCTACTCAAGACGTACCAAGCAGACGACCGACGTATCCTCATTTTCTCTCAGGTGAGTGGGCTTTCGTCGTGATGACGTGTGGGTGTTGATGGCGGGCCTTCATATTTAGTTCACGCAAGTCCTTGACATCCTACAAAGGGTGCTGGAGCGGGAGAAGGTCAAGTTCCTCGTGCTGACTGGATCCACGCCGGTCGACGCTCGCCAATCTTTGGTGGACGAATTCACTGAAGACGAGTCCATTCCGGTATTCTTGCTTTCCACAAAAGCAGGTGGTATGGGCATCAATTTGACAGCGGCCAGCGTGGTCATAATGTCAGTTGACTTCCTTACGTCTATGTGACTCGCGACTGACAGACAATAACAGGTTCGACCAAGACTTCAACCCGCACAATGACAAGCAGGCCCAAGACCGCGCTTACCGTATCGGTCAGAAGCGTGACGTAGAAGTGGTGAAACTGATCACCAAGGGGTCCATAGAAGAGGATATGCTCGAGCTGGGGCGCACCAAATTGGCCCTTGACGAGGCCGTTGCCGGCGACGATGAAGTAGAGGAGCAGGTGGAGCGTGAGATTAAGACGTCCTTGATGAACGTCGTGCGAAAGAAGCTGGTGGAAGACAAGGAAGATGGCGAGGACGTCGCGGAGATGGACGTTGACGATTCATGACACGCCGTGCACACAGCCGGACTGTCTCTTACTACTACTGTATTTTGCTCCCCATTTCCAAGTGACTTGGACTTGCGATCGACTTGACTGTATCACGTACCCCCATCCCCCCATGCTGCACATTAGACACGCTATCGCCTTCATCTTCATTATTCTCCTTTGCATTAATACATTGCATCTACGATTCACTGAAACACGCTTAGGCCCCTGACCATCCTGTCCGTGCTCATACGGAAGTATTCGTTGTCGATCCCGTGCTCCTTTGAGTCCATGTCCATGAGCGGGTTGCGCACGACGTACTCGAGGAACGGGCCCGCATATATTTGGCGCAGAATGAAGCGCAGAGAGTCGGCGTTGGGGTCGCTCAGCATCACGAACTTATAGCCGGAAAGCGTCTCGTACAAGTGCAGCTTGTATGTTGACGTGCGGTAGTTGACAAATTGTTCGTCCCTGTGAACACATCTCAGATGGGCGTGGAGATATGCTGAGCTCTGGCTAAGACGTACTTTCCGGACAGCTTCTTGATCATGTTGCGCAAAGAAAGAACCACACCATACACGAGCTTTGATTCTTCATCGAATGGGAGGCCCGTGTTGGATGAGGTTGAACCAGGAATTGGCGTGCGAGGAACCTCGTCATTGACAGCGACGACAACTCCTGACGACGTCGATAGAGTGTTCCGAGGGCTGGGGTTGCCAATCGAGCACTGTTCGCTGCGCGGCAGGACTTGATATGAGACGGCAGGCAGGATACCACCTTCGTTAGCAGGCTTTGGAGGTTTTGTCCTGTGCCAGTCCTGATAGTATACGCAATTGCAATGCCTTTGACAGAGTCAGACGACAGAGTGCATGGGAGACGGAAAGAACGTGCCTATCGTAAATGTACAAGCTGTAGATAGTCATCGCACGAGTTCCGTGACTGCGGTAGCTCTCTGCAGCTTCGTCAGCGAGATCAGTAGTCATTGCACGCCTCTCTGTACCTTGTATATGTCTATGTCTTGTCGCGCTTCCTAGGAACGGAGGTCCGGAGTTTGGCCCAGAGACGCGTTCTGGTGAATGATCAGTGAATGATCGCGGGACTCGTGTCAAGGTCCTGTGTTTTTGGTCAATTCTACGAATGACACGAGACAGCGAACTCTCACTAATTCAACGCTCGCAGAACAATGGTATACTATGATGGCGGAAGTTATAGTGGCGGAAGTTGTCCGGGATGGCTGCTAGCACAGAGGTCGCACAGAGGTTCGCAGAAGGTTGGCGCCGGGCGGGCCGCACGGTCGCTTTATGCAGGCGCCTACCAAACATTCCAGTGCCGCCGTCACTTGAACTTGAAGCTGTCTGATCATGTATCTCGTCTCAGTACGAGAGGTACGCTAGCCACCGCTGTCACGTTTTCAGATCAGCATGCAGGAAATATTACCGTCAACCGGCCCTCGACTGCGTAAACTAGGTACCCAGGATCAGCCTTGCTCTCTCCCCCTCCCCGGGGAGGACACAGAGGAGTGTGGCCAACATCGCAGTGTTCTCCCAGATGGAGCATCGCAGTCATGCACCACAAGAATGATATGTATCCATAAATAGAACCGGACCTGTGCCACATATCATAGGAAACACAACCCCTACCAGGAAGCTACTACTTAGTAAAAGCTACCTATAGCTAGCCATTTCAGCACGATAAACACGCATTAGCACTGGGCCGCACCACGGCTTCCCGACAAAAAAATTGCTCTGGACGTGTAATGTCTTGTCTGAGATCCACTTCAAGTCATGGACGGCGGTGAACCGTACCGCACGGGACTCAGGATAACCTCTACCGGGTCCTGCGGACACGGTCGGAGAAACCCGATGAACTCGGGGGTGCATACTCGTGGTGACAAGCGCAGTTAGTACCACGGCTGCGCCGTCAAGCTCAATCCAGTTCCACCCATGCGCGCAGCGCAGACCATAAAAATTATGCGCAGTGGCTCGAATATGTGGCTCGCTAGAGGCTCGCAGCCGATCGTCAGTATTCCATACTCATCAAAGAGTCGGGAAATGCAAGACGGCAAGCCTTATGCGCGTCTTGAAATCTAGGCGGTGAAATCTGGAAAAGGTGTGGCGTCGGGGCCTGGCCGGTTCCTGAGCGCTAAACATACCGTATCCGAGTGCGGGCGAACGCCGCTCGTTGTTTTACGTTGACCACGACCATACTGAAGATCCCGACAGCATCGTTCGGACCTCGTTGCACACCGCATTGGTACATGCATCGAAGCTCGCGTAGACCTCGCTTTTTCCACGGACCGCTAGTGCAATATGGAACCCTTGATTTGTTCCCGCAGCTGATCACAAAGCGCCCGACGATCAGGTCAATGTACTAAGATGTATATAGACACCGCTCCTGATTCTGTGCGTTATAACGCGCAGACACGCAGTCTCCTCCTCCCTCCTCCTTCCTGTCAAACACAGGCTGCGAGATGATTATTGCCTATCGCTACGCCAGGAAGAAATGGCAACAGCGCCAGAGCCGTAAAGAAGGTGGCGATTCCGCAGAGGAGACCGTCACCGAACAGGACAATGGTCAGGCTACTGTCGCAGCAAGCCCCTCCGCACGTCCTCGCGACTCGACCCCACTATCGTGGAGGATAATGCTCATGGCCGCTCTCGCCATCCCGGTCTTCCTCGAGACCCTCGACTACACAGGTCAGACCAACTGCAAATTGCTCAACGCCTCGTGCTAACAAACGCCTTCCCCGAACATAGTGGTCGCGACTGCACAAGTGCATATTGCTGTAAGCCACGCGCGCGCACACTCTTACACTGTACTGAATGGAGACATTGGTAGTCCTACTTCGATGCTCTCAATCTGCAAACGTGAGCACCCCCGTTGATGACCATATGATCTCCCGCACCAATGGAGAGTTCAGCTACATAGGAACTGTGTACCTCCTGACGTCGACGGTCTTCTTGCCGCCGTTCGCCTCCATCGCGGATATCTTTGGGAGGTATGCAGCCCTCCAGCTGGGATTGGTGCTCTTTATGGTGGGCAGTGCGATCAGCACGGGAAGCGAGAACATGGCCACAATGCTCGCCGGACGTGGCGTTGCTGGCATGGGCGCAGCAGGTTTGCTGGCGGTAACTCACGCTTATCTATTACGTTCGAGCGCTACTCTGATTCCACATCACAGGTTGTCCGTATCATTTTGACGGACTCCAGCAACTTGGATAGTGTCAACTGGCAACAAGCTATCATGTTCACTTTGTACACCATTGGTTATTGTCTAGGACCGTTCATCGGCGGCGAACTTATCACCGTATCGTTCAGGTGGATATTCGCGATTAAGTACGTTTTAGCGAACTTCGCTTCGATATAGTCATCACCTAACGCCGGAGCTTTAGTCTGCCTTGCTGCGCTGTCGCGATCAGCGTAGCGTTCCTCCTGCTCCGTGGGAAGACAAAGGGACCACAGCCGAGCTATAGGACGGCCGGCATGCCGCAGTCGGTCCCTCATAGCAAGACCAGGTTGTTCTTGGACAAGCTTCTGCGCATCGACTGGGTCGGTATCGCGCCCTTCCTGGCGGGCGGAATTCTGTTACTTCTCGCCCTCAACTGGGGATCTACAGAGAAGTGGAAGTCCGCCAAGGTCATCGCCTGCTTCGTCATCGGCGGGCTGTTGATCATCGCATTCCTTTACTGGGAACACATTCTTGAGCGCGCAGAAGAGGGTTCCAAACGTTCGAGAACTTACCTTCTAGAGACAGACCCGATGATTCCCCTCGAGGTGTTCAACAATCTCAACGTGTGCGTTGTACAGTTTGGCACGTTCGTCAACGGCATGGTCATGCTCGTCATGTTCTACTTCGTCGCTATCTTCTTCGTCATTGTCGGCGGCTTGTCTGCTAGCCGCTCAGGTGTCCAGCTGATCTACTTCGCACCTGGAATGGTACGTACCTCCACTGTCTGCTCAGTGGCGCGGCCCGAGCTGATATTGGGTTATCAAGGGCGGGGGCAGCCTGATATCTATCCAGATAATCAGATTCACGCGACAGGTACGTCGGAATCGTGTTCAATTCCCTCGCACAACGAGTGCTCATACCATGACAGCCGAGAAACGCTATCGCACTGGGAAGTCTTGTTTCTACCTTGTCCCTCGGACTCATCTCCATGGGTATGGATCAGAACAAGCAGAACCTCGTCAACGGGTAAGCTCGTCGTAAATACGCTACCATGACGTCTGCTGACATCATGATAGTTTCATGGCGCTGGCAGGTATAGGTACAGGGCTTTGCATAGGTCCTCTCGCCGTTCAAGCCCGTTTCTCGCTGCCTGAATCACGTAACGCTGTCGTTTCCGCTTTGACCCTCTTTGTACGTGATTTATTCCACGACTCTACGTGGTCCCGTGTGTTAACACAGCACACAGTTCCGTTCTTTCGGCGGTACTATCGGCCTAGCACAGTGCGGTGCCGTGCTCAACGGCAAAGTCAACAGCTATATCGCAGACCTGATTCGTTCAGGTGCCATCTCGAGCGCCGACGCATCGGCGATCTCGTCGGCCTCTTCCAGCCAAGGTCTGAGCTCACTCAGCAGCATCGACGCACTGCCCCCCGACGTCCAGAATGCCGTTCGTGAGGCGTTCCGCCAAGGCTCGCGCTTTGCGTTCGTCTCGCTCATTCCATGGGCGGGGCTTGCGTTCATTGCCTCACTGTTCCTAACTCGCATCGATGGCGACCAGGCCAGGCGCGAGCACGAGGAGAGGGCCGTTAAGATGGGTGAGCTTACCTCGACGGAGGAGCCCAAAGTGGGCAGCGCGAGCAATACTCCGAAAGTTGACGCGTCTTCGCCAAATCTCGTCGCGGTAGCGTACAAGTCAGAGGTTTGATTAAGGAGAGGGACGTCATACGAGACTTTATACCCCACATGCTTATGATTTTACGCTCCCCATGATATTATCTTGCACCGTAAACAATCTATCGCCCGCTCGTTACCGCCTCAGCAGTGACCATGCGGCACAAGTTGACGATCATGTAGTCGCTCGCCACTACATCACTGACTGATCAACGCGGCGGTTCTGGGGCAATCATTACACGTTGCATTGCATGTTGTAAAGCATCCAAACATGATACCGACATCAATCGCACTGCCTCCATAGTCGAGACCATGCAGGACGCGCTGCCAAGCATATCTACACCTTAACGTCCTCGAAGGGGTTCTTTTCTTCCGAGTATGCCAGTGGGGCGCCATCGTATGCGGGAGCCCGTTGGTCGTTCGTGTTGTACATCGGCAGCTCTCCCGACCCGTTGCGAGGAGGGACTGGGTTTCCCCATGGGCTGCCCTGCATTGGGTATTGCTGAGGAGGCGCCTGGTAATAGTTTGCGTTCGGGTCAGAAGGCCCGTTGACGTACTAAACGGACTGCATCAGTCGTATGCATAGTTAGAGAAATGGAAAGAGCGTACGGGAGGCACACCAGCTCCTGCCTGATAATACGAGGGTCCTGTCGTAGGTGGGATGGTCACGACGAATTTCTGAAACACAACGTTCAACCAGACTCTAATTCATGACTGTATTCCTGCCTACCATATTCTTGCTGATGACGCCAGGCATCTTCATGCGCATAGAGGGCACGGGCATGCCCGGGCGAGCGGCGCGATCCTGAGCTTCGTAGTCCGCCAACATCTTGTTGACCGCTTTCTTGCCCTGGAGACGCTGTCAGAATGATGGTTTGACACAACACACGGCCACCTACTCCATTCTTCCACAAGTTCATAGGCACGAAGACGAGGAACATGAGAACGAAAAACACAGCGGCGCTGATGAGTCGTGCCTTCCAGTAGCGGTCGAAGCCGCCAGTGTGGAAGAAGTGATGGTGGTCATCGTCATCGTCATCCTTGTCCTTATCATCGTCTTTGTTGTCGTCATCAGGGAGATGATCCAAGGCAAGGTAGTATACTGCGATTGGCACAGCAATGAGAGCGCTGCCAAGCAGATTGAGTTACGCGTTACACAGTACACCGCCGTAACTTACGCGAATGAGACGATCAGCCAAACCCATTCAATGCCGGTCTTGTAGTAGCGCGAGGCCTTCTTCGTGATAGCTTGGATTCGAGGAGTCCAAACGTCCGGCGAATACTACAACTCGTTCGTTTAGTGATACGTCAAAAATGAGGGTCATAGACTCACAAAGCCGCGAAGCTCGACAGGAACCTCTGGTGAAGGCTCTTCGTTGGGTTTGTAACGCTGCAAGCCGAGTAAGCTTCTGGATCATCTGGAAGGGCTTAAATACATACGAGGATGATTGGTCCTGCCATCACTGCCACTGGCGCTGCGTAGTACGACATGGTCTCTGACTATGAGGATTGCAGGGATTGATGAACGGTTTCCAGAACCGAGTTGGAAAGCAATACGACAAACAAGAGACGTCGAGCCAGTCGACGGTGGGATGAAAGTGAACAAGAGCCCGAAAGACCAACCTCATCATCGTAGACCATATATATGAAACTGGGATCAGGTCAACGTGGTTACGGCTGTGTTCATTGCTACACAGCGACGGTCCCCGAGGGCGGCAGCACGCCCATTGATGAAACATGTCGACTGTCGGATCACTGCCGATGCACAGTGCTCTCTCCACTGTAGTTTCCAGGCTCCAGCGAGACTTGGGCCATGATCAATCGTACATAGCATGTTGGTGATATATGGAGAGTCGGGTTGTTGGGTGATGCGAACATTGCGAGAACCCGCTACGCGAGGGCGCCAGATTCCGCTGCATTGCAATATGCGCCTGGTCTCAGACCTTCCACAGCCTGAGTGGAGTGTTTGGAAAAGTTGGACAAGCGACGCGAGGAATGGTAGGTAAGTACAGCGAGTCACATCGTGCGCATGTTGCCTACAGGTAAGCGGTATAGCCGCATACCAAAATATTCTCGCGTCTTTCCCCATCGATCCCCGCTATCAGCAAACACGTCGACATCGGTCCAAGACAGATCGATGCCCACATCAGCCAAATGCAGCTCTGATACGTGGGTGTAGACATCATAAAACAACGCGTCTGCGGGAGAGGTTGCGGGGCGATGAGGACCTTGGGGGTTTGTAAGACACTCATAGACTCACTCGTTGCTCCTAGACCATTGAAAAAACTGAAGCGCGACTCCGGTCCTGCAAGCAGGTCTGGTACGTGCCCGAAGAACTTCTGAAGGTCTAGTTTCTGAGCAGTCAGATGGAATCATAACAAGACGGAAACGACAGTTCTTGCCTTTGTAGTCCTCAGAGAATGTGTCCGTGTAGATAACGTCAAAGCCTCCGACGCTGAGGAGCTCTTCGCTCTCGACGAAGTCTTGCCATTTTCCTTCTAGAATCTTGACTCCAGGCGTCTCGTACCAGCCAAGCTCCTTCATATGCTGCAGGACGTCCGGGTGCGGCTCAATAATGACATGCTGGGCAGGCTTTACTGGAAGCTGCTGGAACAGTGAGTCGATCTACGTGACATGTCAGTGGAATAGCAAAAGACAGTGGTCGATGTGCTTACTATACCAAGCCCAAAACCGACATTGAGGATCTTGAGCCCGTCGTTGAGGTTCTCATGACCGCCACACAGTTGCTTCACGGTCTCTTGCACTTAGTACTGTCACAATTGAGCATTCCGACGAATAGAATTGTAGACAAGGACGCACTGATGCCGCGTTCCCAGCCCATCATGACACCCACTTCTTCTCCATCTTCCAAGTGGAGAAGACAAATTTCTTGTCCGGACTTGTCCTTGACATATCGTAATTTCGATGTCATGAAGGTGTCCGTAGAGCCTGCCGCAGTGTTATCTGTCGCCTTGAGAACGAGGGATAATGGGGAGCTCGCTGGTGTATTTCGTGAGGAAAGGAGGGTCAACAGTAGTTCTGTAGTCACTTTAGCAACGCGCCAAATCATCCTTGCACCACACAAACCTGATCTAATCCCAGCATTCCGAATGATGGTATACGACTCTTCATCATTCATCGACAGGGCGATATCACCCGCGCTGTTGTGCAGATTGTCCACTACACAAGCCTAGATGTTATGACCAGCCGACCTACGCGCAAGATGACAACTGCACTCACCTGCGTTCCACAGCGCGCCGTTCTCTACCAAGTATCGCACGAGGCGAGAGTTTTCCGTGTAAACCGCCGCGTGTAAAGGCGATGCGCCTTCGTCGTCCTGGAACCAAAGCGGAGCTCCCGCGTCGATCTTCGCTTTGAGAGTGTCGTACGGCGCACGGTCAAGAATGGCATTGATAAGGTCTTGACCAGAGACAATAGCCTCGTTCACATCGTCGTCGTTATCGTTGTCAAGTACATGTATGCCGTCGCCGATGTTGTCCATGTCGCGAATGGATGGAGGAGGCAGAGAAGACTCGGCGAGCAAAAATTGATCACGCACGGCGCGTACCACATACTATGTTGGCCATAACCCGCTCGGATTTACATGTGACAGCGTGATCGGTCACATGTGACCGTCCCCCGCGCGTGAATCTGACGACCGCTCTTGTTCTTGACGGCGACTCTCAGACGCTTCTCCGCGCCCTGGGCCGGACACCCTGGTGCACACTCACGCGACCCCGACCCTCTTGTGCCGCACCGACGCGGCTCGCGACGCGGCTCGGGGCCGCGGCCACCGCTCGAACCAAACCTTGTTCTGTTGGTTTTGTTTCTTGACTCTGTAGACGGTGCCAGTCAGTGCGCCGTTCGTATAAGTGAGTTTCCCTCGTCGATATCCTGAGAGACCCTCACGGTATCACAGATATTAGAATGTCGCTACCTTCCAATAAATGCATCTGACGGGTGCCCGCTTCTACTCGATGACGACGGCGGCTCGCGCTTTTCGGTGAGGGAAGATAAATGCAGAGACGGACAAATCTGACAAGTTCACCAATCCCCAAACATGTCAAATTTGTGCAGCGCTGTCAGATTTGACGGCATCAACTTTTGTGGTGATGTAATAAATAAGCAGTATCGTCTAAATCTGACCTGAGGCATTGGGGCCCTGCTCAACCCTCGAAGACATCATTGTCAAGCTCCGCCCTCATTGTCGGAGTCGACCGGCCAGTACCTTCGGTGAGTGCAAGTTTGGTGCCAGTGGGGGAGGTTTCGGTCTGACAGGGTGGTTATAGATGACTGGGCATCGCTAAAGGCAGGCATGCCATCCGCTCGTCCTGTCCTCATCCTGGGCCGACACGCGCACGCGCCGTTGTGTCGCCACGCTCATGTCGCGGCCGCGCGGACACGGCTCGGGCCAGCGGCGATCACGTTCGTTTGCTCGAAGCGAGCCTCGTCCAGTTGTTGGCGACAGTCCGCACACGCAATCGTATCTCTCGTCTTCGTCTCTCATCCTCCCCGACGCCATCCTGTCGTCGTACACATGCCCTCGCGCCGCCCCGACTCTCCCACGGCCACGCTCTAAACGCTTGTCTCGCCCGGTCCGCTCTTGTCCTGACTGCAACCGGCCGCGCAAACTCTCGTCTTTTTCTCTTGACCTCGTACCGTTCCCAACACCGTCGTGTCGTGCACATGCTCTCGGGCCTCTCGCAGCCGCGCGGTCCCTGCTTGGGCTCACAGCGACCGCGCTCGACCCTCGACCCTCGAACCGGACCTTGTTCTCGCACGCTTATCTCACCAGCTCTGACGCGCTGCCAGACACTGACCTTTGCCTAAGTGTCGGGCATCGAGGCCACTCTTCATTGGACACTGGAACGTGCGCTCAAACGGCATCTCACTTTGGATTGATGCTGAACTTCTGTCTTCACACAGACCGACTGCGGACCACCTTCATCGGAAACTCGTGAGGCCGCCATCCGTTCCACGCGTTTCCGCCCTTGACCTGATCCATATGGCAACAAATATGATGTGTGGACACGGTACACCATTCTACACGCACGTCGTGGGCGGCAGCACACCCATCTACAGTGATGCGTCTTCTGGAATCTATGAGTGCGCGCGGCTAGACAATGCCAGGAGCGTGCTGATCATCTGGGTGAGCTTCCTTCGTCAATAGTCTCATAGTATTATAGATATCCGAGTGTTGATGTTGCTACGTTCTGATGCAATGGATTTGACAGGTGCCGCTTGTGCTTGATTCTTGATGACGGCGGACACACTCGAGCTTTTGCCGCGAAACGCAGTTCACGTCAGATTTGACGGCATCAACCTATCCGGTGTCGGGTGAGGTAATGAACAACCAGCACCGCGGCCCCCCATACTCTGAGTAACTGGTAACGGTACGGGCCTTGATGCCCTGCTCAACGCTCGGAAACATGGGCATCTCTAATGTTGTCAACATCCGCTGGGGGCATCAGGCTCGGTACCTTCGGTGAGGTCAAGTTTGTTGCTAGTGAAAGTTTTCTGTCTGACAATGACCGGGCGGTGAGAAATTTGACAGGCTTTCTATTCATGTTTGTGTCAAAATTATATGATCCTGCTGAATTTGACAAGCGCAAAAGCAGCGAATAAATTTGACAAGTTTTGCACAATTGCGAGCGTCAAATATATACAGCACGAGCCCCCTCGACGACGACGGTTATGATTGAGATGTCGGTTGGTGCTCATGCGAGTTGCGGCTTACGATCGCCAATTGACCTCTTGCCAAATATGGGCAGCACCTCTGGAGAGCTTGAAGCTGGGCGCGAAGGATTACGGACTCACTCAAGCTCGCGGAGATGTTCCTTGACCTCGATGAATGGGAATCCTGGCCAATGTGCTATTGTTGAGCTGTAGCGATTTTGCGGAGTCTCAGGCACTGGCTATATAATCAGTTTTTACCATTGAAAAAATGTATTGAAAATCTAACAAAAGTATAGTTTTTGTTC
>ALYI01003391.1:0-11545 GCA_001969225.1 Ceriporiopsis andreanae CBS 279.92
TCAGGGCGGAGGGGGAGGCGGGGGAGGGGGAGGGGGAGGCCCAGGGGTGGGCGATGAGTGGCAAGACCGTCGCGGAGGCGGAGGGGGCGACTGGGGGAGGGACCGTGAACGTGGCAGATCTGGCCCTCTTGGCCCCCCCGGCCCGTCTGGCCCTCTTGGTCCTCCTGGCCCTCTTGGTCCTCCTGGCCCTCTTGGTCCTCCTGGCACCCTTGGTCCTCCTGGCCCGCCTGGCCCGCTTGGTCCTCGTAGCCTCCCCGGTCTTCCAGGTCTTTCTTACGAGGACGAATTTGGCAGGACTCTACCGCCTCGCGGCGGGGGCTTCAATGAGCGATTTGGTCCAGGTTCCGGTCCAGGAAACAGAGGCGGGTTTGGCGGTCTAGGAGGTCGCGATGCACTGCCGGGTCTACCCGGTCGTGAATCCCTACCACCTCCAGGGCCTCCTGCGTATGGCGGACCACCGCCCCCGCCTAACTATGGTCAACCTCCACCTCCACCCGCACCTCCAGTTGCTGTAAGTTTTCGCGGTCTGACCGTGATTGCTTTGACTTAATGCGCTTTTTGTAGCAGCAGCCACCGGACGACCGCTTGGAACAAGCGAAAAAGGTTCAGCAGGTAAGTCTTTCTGTGGCAACCCATACTGGCAGAAAACTGACGAAGTCTGGATGGTTTCAGCTGCTGGCGGCTCTGAAGCCCATGACAAACGGCCCGGCTGCGCCACCCGCACCTCCTACGCCTGCTACACAGATCCCCCCCATGCCTCTATCACAGCCTCCAAACGGATATTATGGTGCGCCGCCGCCCATGGCGCCGTATCCCGGTGCGCCACCCCCACCCGGCTCGTACCCTCCGCCGCGCCCTATGCAGCAGCCCCCGCCCCCGCCAGCCGCCTCGACGAATCTTGCCTCGTCTCTGGCGAGCCTCCCCCCTAATCTTCTTGCACTTCTTCAGCAGAGCGGTCAGGGCCAGTCGCAGCAGCAGCAGCAGCAGCAGCCGACACCTCCCCCGATGTCACAGGGCCCGTACGGCATACCTCTCCAGGTGCAGGCACCACCACCGCCGGTGCCAGGTGTCAACAGCAGGCCGCCTCCGGGTGAATACGAAGCTTTGATGAACTTTTTGGCGGTAAGCAATCAGGTATTGCCGTGGTCGATAAACTGGGACTCACGCGCTTCAGCAGCAAAAACGATCGTAGCAGTTTGATATGATTTTTCTGTCTGTCATTCTCTTGATGCTGTTGGGTTTGCCATGTACGACTGGTGTCCAGAGCTTGCAGCCATGGACAGGTGTTCTTTTACGACCCCCTAAATATGTTGTATCTATTTGCGCGTGCATGTATAGACATTGCACTGGCAGTACAGAAAGTTGATGGTAGCGACGTTTAGGCCGCTTTCAATTACTGTGTCAACGCAGTACTTCTATAGGGCACAATGTCCTTTGTAGATACTGGACGCTTAGATGTGTGGCTCAACATACCACCCCGGGACAAAACACGACAGAAGACAGTACTGTCGGTACGTCTTCTGTTCTATCAAATGACTTCGCGACATAAATTTCTCCTTCTCCTTCTCGCCGCCCAGGATCGATCCATTGTCGGATGCCGAGTCCGCGCCGCACGTACAAAGTCCTTCTCTGGCTCCGAGTCATATGCTGATCTTGTTCTGTAGATTACGCTGCACAGTAAACTTCGGCGAAATTTGTGCTCAGACCACCGCCCGACCTCGCTCATGCGCATCCTGAAGAACCCGATCCTTCGCGGTCAAGCTCTACCGGAGGCCCAGAGAAGCACGCTAGGGTATTTACCCGAGGTATCTCTCAGAGCCAATGCCGAAGCAGGACGCCCTGTCAGCTTCCGGTTGCATGAAATTCCGACGTAGAATCTACCCAATCCAAGCATGTTAAACCAAGATTGGGTCAGGCCTGTGCTAGCCAGATGACAATGAGGGCAATCTGAACGAGGTCAGCTCCCCGTTTTTGGTGACATGTGGATGGTAACGATGCTAGAGGCAGATAGGCATGAGAGTGAGCACATCCCCTTAGTCATTCTCCAAGTGTGCTACTTCACTGGATACTATGTCGACCAGACATACGTACTGACAGTCGGTACAACGATCTCTGAGCTGTACACTGACAATCTGCGGCCCGTCACGACCTGCCTGGCTGCAGCCCAGTGGCGCTGGCGCTGGATAGGTCAGTATTGCTGCAGGGCTGCTCATCTGACCGTAGGGCTTACAACGTTGCTCAGGTCCAAGTATTGGTCACTTGAATATGAGAGGGTTTTTTGTCGAGTACGTAACTACTCGTTCTTAAAAGGCATCACCATCCATTGACATGGGATCGACAGTCAGTGTATCAGCCACAGTTACAACCCTGCGACAAGATAGGTGAGGTATCGCAAGTATGCTTGACACACGAAACGAGAACAGACAGTAAAAGAGAGGGGCATACTTACACCCTGAGAGATGGTGAGTGTGTCCTAGCCCATGCGCACGACCACTGATCACTTGGCCCGGTGGTTTCTACGTGAGTCTGTGCTTGCTCGAGACGAAGGTAAACTATCCTGAGTCATCATCCTTGCACGAACGAGGTGGCAATGGCCGACACTTATCAGCGACTGTTGATTACAATGATATGAACAGTGAGCGTTGGTTGCAGTTCTCACCGCGATGTCCGTTTTTCCATCCCATGCTAAAGGTATGCTGCAACATGTCAACCGGAATATGCCCTAACCTGTGACAGTAGTGCTGAAATATCGAAAGCTAGACGTGCAATCTCACAGACACTCTGTCTCAGCTTCATCAGGAGATAGAGAAGGTCGGCACTGTTGCTGCTGCCGACTGTCTTGAGAAACATAGCCTCTAAAGGGGGGCCGCCAACACTGGCAGGCCGGAGAGATATCAAGAAAGTGGCGGGTCGGGGAAGCACCAGGGGTCGAACGATCAGAAGCGAATCGGTCTGCGCGATGACCGGATCAGTCAGACTTTGCAATGCGAGAACGATTCGATCCTGGCGCTGCACTGAAACAATTCCTGGCGAAGGGCCTGATATCTGCGTCTCTGTCGCCGCGTTTCTGTCGCCCTGCACTTCCAGTGTGCACTGCAATCCTGCGTCTCGCTAGGTCGAACCCGTGGGAGATCGAGGAGAGAACGTGGCTGCGTTAGGTTTGACAACCCTGGGCTGAGTACCCACTCATGCAATGCTGACAGACTGACAACGCCACGAAGGAAGACCGTGGTTGTGTGACCTAGACATCGCCACAAAGATCCTGGAGAATGTAAAACCTCCGTATGGGAAGTCGGTGTCACTGTGGCCATGGAAAAAATGCCAATAGTACAATCGAAATCAGTATTGTGTGCATCCGTCATAAGACAGTGACAGAGGAGATGGGCGTGAACAGGACCATTTATTCATGTGCGAGGAAGAGGCCCAATGAGGATTCAAAAGGAGAGGCAGGTGTTCGGCGTCTAATAGAGTTTGGTCCGGAAGGTTAATCGATTAGTCCGTTGTGGCGCACGGTCGCTTGTTTCCCACCACGTACCTGCCGGCAGCGACGTAGTCTCTCAGGCAAGACGGCGTACTGTTCTCATGAGATAGCAATGCGCTCTCTTGGCTGTCTGTTATTTGCCATGATACCAGGACGCCATCCGATGTCTGCAGCAACGGCGTGCCGCGCGGTCACGGTGACCGGTACCTACTGGTGATGTACCAGGCTTGTCAGATGAGCGTTCACGTTCATGGCCTAGTCGTAAGCCCTTGCCGCATACCCTCCCCAGCACTAATGCACATCATCTGTTCATCAAAGGACGGGTGGTGGCGCATCAACCAGTGGCGACATGGTCGTCCACGTGTCTCTCCAACTACTACAGAACTGTCGGTCGGCTGGGCGAACAACATACATACGTCCAGCTGAAGTCGACCAATGCTGCTCAAAACATGATCTTGCACCATGGTTGCTCACGCCTTGGATATGGTACCGCGCACGTCTCGATGACCCGCCCATCCCAGAAGGTATGGATCGGAAGCTACTCGGGGCATCAAAGGTTATCACACACCAATATGAAGACATCCCGCAATGCGGAGTGGCTTTCCGCCCAAAGTATCGACCATCTATCGCATCGACGCCTTGAACAGGCGCATCTGCACCCGTGCTGGAGTTACGAAACCCTAGTGCACTGACAACCCTGCGAATGCGATGGCCCGTAGGTCTATATGAACACGCGTTTGCGGCGTGTGAGTGCTCAGAGCCGCTCTCCCCGGTCACAGTTAGTATCATGCTTTCCTCTGACGACGCCGCGACCCTGCAGAGCATCGGTCATGACACAATTCAGTCGTTCGTGTCGGTCGTAGTCGAGACATTCATCATAGGTGCGCGAGACACAGACTATCCGGCCTAGTAGGAAGAGCTTACATGTGGCGCTCAGCTATTTACTCCGTGCTGGTACTGAAGACCAGTCAATTACTGCTGTATGTCCTTCTTCTTGTCTTTTCAAAGCCCACCTTATCACGATTATATTCCGCGCAGGCGGAAAAAGGGCACCAGGGTATCCTTCTACACATGGTTGGCTGTCTTTGCCATGTATGTGTTAGCGCTGTCACTCTGGATTATCGACGTGCGCAATGTCATCACCGAAGTACGGATGACTCTACTGTCAAAGTCGACGGACGCCCTCGGCGACCTGTATTCCGCCGCGGTATCCAATGTCTTGCGGCTGACCTCTGTCGAAGACTTGCTATATTCCTACATGGTAGGTCGTTTACCCCACATGCGCCAGTTCGATGGTTCAATTTTGTTTTTATCTTAGACCATCATCGGTGATGGAATCATTATCTGGCGAGTGTCCGCCTTCTGGTCAAATGGGAAGGGGAAACTCGTACTTTTGATACCGTTAGCCTTCTTGGTGGGGTCTATAAGTGCGTCCCCTTCACGAATTCAACCGATACACGAGGCTCACGATGCCCTCCAAAAGCGACTTCAATCATGTTGACCTTCTGCGCTTCCCGCCTCGGGGCCGATATTGTATTGGGGACTTATCAAAACCCTGCTTTCTGTCGCAATATCCAGACGGCATCGTACTCTACTACGCTCGCTACCACGGCTGTCGCAACGTTTCTTATTTCAATCAAGACTTGGTGAGTTCCTACGGCTCGCTGGCGTGCGTGATGCCATGTTCTGGGTATAACACACTCGCTACAGGCAGTACCGGAAGCTGCATCTCGCGGCATTCGGGAATGCTAGAACTCGGACGCAGAAGGTCATGGCCATGCTCATTGAGTCTGGCATCGTTTACATGCTGTTCTTCGTACGTCGGTTCATGTGGTCTCCAGTATCACCAAGTTGAATTAACGGATATACAGGCGGTCGAGGTTGTCATGAGCACGGCTTCTGTCAACGCCAGCCTCGAGCAACACGCCGGCACGACTTTTGCGTTCACGATCTACGAGTACATTTCCAGTCTCATCGTGGTACGCGTATTTGTCCCATACTACATTGGCATCGGACTTTCGTCTAACAACTCACGCAGGGCATATACCCGACTGTCGTCGTCATCCTCATCCACTCGAAGCACTCGGCCCTCGACGCCAGCGTGGGCTCGACGCGCGTCATGGTCTCCAAACAGCGCAGCGGCGGCACGAGCGAGATCCGGAGCGGGACCACGTACGTGGCCACCAACGCCAGCACGATGTCGCAGACGGGGCGGCACCATGAAACGGAACTCAATCTCTACGAGATGGCGCGCATGGCGACTGACGGTGATGATATCAAGGACGGGGTCTTGAATGCACCGCACCCACAAGTGAAATACAGCGTCTGAGCTTGCTTTTGATAGGTCGCACGTTGTTGTCTTTCTCGCCGATAGGAGTTGTCCTGTGGTACGTGCTTCATGGGTCTTTCCACAGCTCTCAGTAGATCATTCCTAGAAATTGTATATGTATACTAATATGTGGCGGGAGCTTGGTATTTATGCACTTAGGGGAACTGTCTACGCTTGAAACGAGCACCGTTCGATATTCACGATCTGGTGACGTCCGTTTTACCAGTGTTCCTCTTGAACCTGAGGCTCCACACATCGCTAAGAATCTGGCTGCAGTGTGCTTAGACAAATATTTTTATTATGAACAGAATGGCTAGTAAGGTATTCGACCGCCCATGTTAACAAGAACTTCAAAAAATCACTAAGAAGAGAAATGAGCGTGGTAGAGATAGCAGTGAATGCTGACCACCGGACGCCACAGCGTATCTCAAGCGCCTACCGCAGAGCGGGCCATTCTAGCACGCGCGGATCGCTTCACAGATGCCTTCTTGCCACCGAAGATGCTCCCTGGACCGAAATCAGGCTGACCGCCCAGCGAACCAAACACATCTCCAATGAAATTGTTCGGCTTCACGCCCTTCTCAAACGTCTCCTTCCATCCCGCCACGATGCCCTGCACGACCTTCACGCCCGCCAGATGGATGTTCGTGATCGACGGCACGAAACCGGGCGCGCCGACGAAGAGGTTCGCCGCCGCGCTCTGCCCGTCGAACGGCCGGTCAAAGTCGGACGCGGTGCGCATGATGATGATGCGCGAGAAGTCGACGCGGTCGGTGAGGGCGCCGCGCATAAGGGCACCGAGCGTGCCGTTGTCCTCCTGCTGCGTCGTGCAGTACGCGCCCGTGCCGTTCGTGAACAGCTTCGTCGTGTTCTCGAACGCGCCGCCGAGCAGCGCGCCGCTCCAGAACACGTCGGACGTCGCGGTGTCGCACGCGACGACGGACGGCGGCGATGCGCCCGGGCGGAACGCGTGGTCGGACGCGTAGTTCGCGCGGTACTGCTGCGAGGGCGCGTCGTCAAAGAGCTTCGCGGTCTTGGCCATCGCAATGGCGTGCTGGCGGAGGGCATCGTTCACTTCAAAGACCTCCGTTCCGTACAGTGTTGGCGGAAACTCGTTGGGCGAGGTCGCGCCCTGCGGGACGTACCCCGTCGTGAAGTTGTCCGGCTTCTCGCGTGCGTCGAACTCGTTCTGCAGCGCGACCTGCACCGCGAAACGGGCGAAGGTGACGCTGCCGAGGGTAGCCACCTTCGGACTGACGCCGGCGATGCCTGCGATGAGGAAGTAGGTCTTTGAGAGGTCGAACACGGGCGAATGCACTAGGGCAGAGATCGTCGACGCAGCGTTGATCTCGGCCTCTCCCGTGGTGAGCGAGCATATCGATCCGTCGTGGGTGCAGTGGGCCTGTGGGAATAGTGGTGAAAAGCCAGGAACAGTGATATTGTGCGCGAGGACGTTGAACTCCGGGATGCCAAACCACGCTTCGCCTTCCTCCTCAAACTACGTGGGGGCATCTGTCAGTTGTAGCCTGGACTCGACCAACGTAGTCATGCTTACCATGCCAAAAATGAACACCTTGGGTGCGATCTTTTTGCTGTATTTGACGCGTTGCCGGAAAGGTGAGGCGGCAACAGCCGTAGGAGTCAATGCGCATTGCAAGAGCAATTGCGCAAACAACGTGACAGCAATCCAGATCGACATGCTATCACAAAAGCGAAAGTCAGTTTCCCGGTGCAACGTTCGAAGGAGCAGTACGGCTAGTCTTGTCCGTACCTTCAGCAAAGTTGGAACGTCAAAGACGTTCGCGGTCTGGACGAGTTGGCCTGAGGTGACCACCACCGCTTCATCCTTATTATAACCGCGGAGCCTTGGGGTGTCGCATGTCAGCTCATCATGGATCCTGACAGCGCGCGAGAACGTTGCCTGGAAGAATGAGCGAGAAGCAACCGGCAGGTGGTTGACTGGCCGTTGCACGGGAGGCAGGTAATGATGCTGCACTGGAAATGAACGTATTTGAGACGCACGTTCCACGATATCAAAGTGGTGTGAACATTACATACAGAACAGAGCTGACGCACCAGAGTAACGGACACATATGAGAGTGTGAACGAGCATGGCAGTATCAGATGGAACCGCCATGAGCACATGCAATGTTGAGCCTGTACATCGCACAACACCCTGCAGGTCCATCCTCAGCTATCTTTGTGTTAGAAGCATCGTGAGAGCTCGGACCAGGCGTTGTACCAGATGACCTGCCAGTAAGTTCTATCTGTAAGTGAGACGAAGGCGGAACTGCTCTAAGCAATGCTACTCACTTGGACCTGCAGATTCTTGCTCCATATTCCTATGTCGCTCCTCGTTGCAGGACGCGTGAAACGCAGGGATGGTATCCGAACGTTCTTGATCACTTCGTGTCCTGGGAGCCGAACGTTATCATCGCGTCAACGAATAAAAACGCGTCCGCGGGAACGTATACGGCGCGTGAACTCACACGGAAAACAGACATTATACGTATCAATCAAAGTCAGTGCCTGTGGCTGTTTACTATGCCAGGAGGGAGCTGTAGCCTCAGCAGACCAGCCACGTTTCGATGAGGGATGAGAGCAAGAGACAAGTTAACGGTCTGGCTGTGTAGACGCCCATGGGTGATCGTGATCGAAAGCGGACCTCGCGCCGTCGAGTGCTCGCCTGACTGTCGCGCTCGTCTGACTCGAGCCATGCTCAACCTCACCAGGCTTCGCAGCCTGCTCACTCAGGTTCTTACCCAGCCATACCTACACACTGTCGTGCTGCTCACTCCGGAGGGCCATCTTGTGTCCTACGCGTCGGACCCTTCAAGAGCAAAAGACGAGGTCCGCATCGCGGTAGGTGTCGCCTCTGAGGTATGGGGAGAGACGAAGGAGGCACGAGTCGGTCTGGTGAACTGTGAGGTACGCTGCCATTTGTTTGTGCTAGTTTTGTGTTACCGGCGTGTTCATAGCGAGGATAATTATGACAGATTGGACAAGTTCTCTGTGTGCCTGTCGAGCAGCCACGCAAGGAATTCGACACTACACCAGTAGAGGAGCCTACATTCCTACTTGCCGTGGTGGCGGACGAAACAGTGTCATGGGATGAGATGGAGCGCAAGGTGCGTCACTGCGTAAAATTCGACACTGGCGAACGATTTCAAGCGTTGAGTCTGGCAGGCGAGACGACTCGCGCAGTATCTTGAGCAGTCACTCAGAGACGTCCGCGCAAAACTGGCTACAGCGCCGTCGTCGCCTATTCCTCTCCCGCAGCGTCCAGCAGTCCCTGTCCGGTGAGTGTATCCTGATGATCAGAGCAAGAGTCGTCCGAAGTGAGTGTACTGAACGTGTCAATTATCCAGACCCAAATGATCCTATGCCATGTTGCTCGGCTTCACTCAGTGCTGTCATCATCGTCTTGCTCTCGTTCAACATTTCACGATATTGTTGTATTGTTTATACCCATTGGACATGTCCCGACGCTGCACATAGCCTGTACCTCTTTGTATCATTAGCATCAACAACCGCCTCCTGACTATGACATTACGAATATCACTTCCCCTCCTGCCAGCTTGCATGCTCTCTGAAGTACGTACACGAGTATCATATGCCTTGCGGTCGAATGACGTCCAGAGCCTCGAGTTCAGCCGTGCGGGAAAACTCGTTGACCGCCATCCGAGATGACCGTGCAGATCGAAATACTGACGCGCGGTCGCTTGACCGCCTTCCGCTGCGTGCCGCTCTCTCGACAACACCCACCCACCTCAACGTCGAGGCTCTTAGCGTGCGTATAGTATCGTTCACGCGTCCCTGCTGGTCATGCGACGATGGTCTGTCAAAGCGGTGCGCGTCCCCCGCCAACCACAGTGCTCATTTACATGCCTCCCGACATACGCGTCCCTGACCGTCGTCACACGAACTCCGAGAAGGTGCTACAGCGCACAGGCAACAACGCAGCTCGTTCACCCGCGCCATGGGCATGTCGAGTCGCAGAGCACTCCTGTGCTTGAGCCCACGCTCTCCGAACCCGCCCAGTCGCCAGCCCGGAAGGCGCGTCCGGACCCGTTCGCAATCCTCAAGCCACAAATTAACCACCTCCGAGAGACGCTGCTAAACCTCCTTGGGTCATCCCACCCCTCGCTCACCGAAATTGCGCGATACTACTTCTTGCATCCGTCGAAGCAGCTGCGCCCGCTGCTTGTGCTCCTATTCGCACAGGCGACGAACGGACTGAGTGGGCGATGGCACGAGAAGCAGTGGGCTGCGCATGTCGAGGGTGCTGGCGGCCGTTCTGAGGAGCTGGACAGGCCGTTGACGCGTCCCGACGTGCTCAACGACTGGAACCCCAGCATGCCGGACGACACCGCGTCGTTCTCCAACACCTTCAGCCTGCGTCCTCCGAGACCGCCGTCCGCGCCCCTGCCGCCGCCGCCACTCCCACCCGGTACACCGACCCTCACGGCGACGCCCACGATCCTGCCGACGCAGATGAGGCTTGCGCAAATCGTGGAAATGATCCATGTCGCGTCGCTGCTGCACGACGACGTGATAGACAAGTCGCCGCTGCGGAGAGGCGCGCCGTCCGCGCCCGCCGCGTTCGGGAACAAACTCTCGGTGCTCGCGGGCGACTTCCTGCTCGGCCGCACGAGCGCGGCGCTCTCGCGGCTTGGCGACAACGAGGTCGTCGAGCTCATCGCGAGCGTGATCGCGAACCTGGTCGAGGGCGAGATCCTGCAGCTCAAGGCGGTGCACGGCGAGGCACTGGGCCTCGAGGGCGCGAAGACACCAAGCGTCGTCGGGCAGCATAATTGGGATATATACCTGCAGAAGTCGTACCTAAAGACAGCGAGCTTGATGGCGAAGGGCGCGCGTGCCGCCGTGGTGCTGGGCGGGTGCAAGGAGGGCGAGGTGTGGAAGGAAGTCGCGTATGCGTACGGCCGCAACCTGGGTATCGCGTTCCAGGTATGCCTCTACTCATTGCTTTCATGAACGGTGCATGACTACCGGGTTTCGCTTTAGCTGGTGGACGATATCCTGGATTACGAGTCTGGCGACGGCGCGCTAGGTAAGCCGGGCGGCGCTGACCTGAAGCTAGGGCTTGCGACTGGTCCTGCGCTGTTTGCTTGGGAAGAGCATGCGGAGCTGGGCCCTCTGATAGAGCGCAAGTTCAAGCAGCCAGGCGATGTCGAGCAGGTGAGTGCCTCTGGACTCCCTGTTTACCTACCTTATCTGACGATCATCCTCGAACAGGCTCGCGATTTTGTGCGTCGATCCTCAGGCGTAGAGCGTACGCGCGATCTTGCTCGCTCGTACGCGGACAAGGCGCGCGAGGTGCTTTCTCTCTTGCCTGAGAGCGAGGCGAAGGCGGCGCTGGAGGTCTTGACGGAGCGGGTGGTGAAACGGACACACTGACGGGTTCGTGCACCGCAGACATATAGATTGCATTTAAATTATACTCGACGTCGATTATCGCAATCGCAATCACATGCATCCACGGCTCCCTCAGGCTTCCCTGCGACGAGAATGTAGAGTTCCAGGATTGTGGTAGGTCAGATGCTCGCGCTCAATTTCCCCCGGATCCTAAAATCCAGAGGATATTCAAAGTGCTCTAGAGAGACCAAGTGATCTCTCAATAGAGTGGCCTACAACCGCAGTGCACATATTCCTCTAGCTGAGTAGGGATGAGAGCAAGCGATGTCGAGGAACTTTGAAGGGATTTGTTGGACATT